>JASAOO010003003.1:0-16914 GCA_030849075.1 Zelonia costaricensis | reverse complement strand
GAAAAAAGGGAAAAGCAAAAGAGGCGTCAGTAGAGGCAGCGGAGGAGAAGGACACAACAACGTGCGAGGGAGAGGGTGTGTGTGCGGGGGGGGGGGGAGGAGGGTAGGTGGGGAGGGGGAAGTGTGGATGAAGCGCAACATGCAGCGACACACCAGAAAACTGCTGTGGATGGTGAACGCAAGCAGCCACCACAGCTGGAGCCGCTGCACCCCCGTACCCCACACAGAGAGAGTCTGTCGTGCAGGCCTCTCGCAACCTTTGCCCGCAAGTGCAACGCCGATGGCGTCCATCCTCAGCCTCAAACCTCTGCCGGAGAACGAGAAGAAAAGGATCGACACAGCCCTCCGCACCTCTGACCTCACACACACACACACACAAGCGCGCACACAACAGCCACCTGTCGGAAGCAAGAGAAGATACGCGCAAACGCACACACGCAAAGAACGTCGAAGAGCGGAGAAGCAAGGGAGAGATGAGAAGGGAAAGAGGGCCGCAACATGAAAAACAAAAAAAAGAAAGAAGACACAACCACACGAAACCACTCAACAAGTAATCGGACTCGACGAGGTGCACACCACACATACATTACATGGAGAAAGGGTGGTGAATTGGGGGGCGGAGACGGCGGACACGCGCAAGGAGGGCTGCGCGCGTCCGTCAGGGCAGGAGGGTGGCGGGGGTAAGACAGAAACAAGTACAGGGAGATGTGGGGGATGGGGTGAGCGTGGGAGAGACGCCTGAGAACACAGAAAACGAAAACGCCTGGGGGAGTTGTGGGGGGGGGGGGGGACGGCCAAGTAGTGTAGTAAACGCACGCGTGATCCTGCAAATCAAGACGACAAAGGAGAAAAGGTGCGGAGGGAGTTGTGCCACAGCGGGGGGGGGAGACAGTGGATAACGCGCCAGCACTCGTGCCTTTCCGTTCAAGCGCAACCGCCGGTGCCTCTCATGGCGAGGCGATTTGGCGCGGTGCGTGCCCGTGCGTTTGCGTGGAAGGAAAGAACAAGAGAGATGTGAGAACAAGAACACCAAAAAGCCCATCCGCCGTCAGCACCGCAACGCGTCGTGCCTTTCTGAAGGCGGCCGTGCGGGCAAGACAGAGCAGGTGAGGGAAGGGCACTGGCCGCTTATGCCCTTCTCTCTCTCCCCTCACGTCTCAAGCTGTGTGCACGCACACCGGCGCGCCCAGGCAGGGGCGAGGAGAAGAGAAGCGAAACAGGCACTCAAAACTTGACATCAAGGCTCTAGCAGAGTCGACACCTCCTTGCAGATATACATGTACACGCGCATCGACGCACGGCGAAGCCGTCCGACGCGCCCAACCACCGCGCACCACAAACCAGCGAACACAGCGAGGTCACCCCACGACCTCATGGGAGGGGGGCGATGTCCTCGCAAACACACACGGACACAAACACAGGCACGAGCACAGAAAGGGGGGGAAGGAGGGAGGGAGAGAGAAAAGGGGGAGACGGCGTGCGTTAAAACGGAATTGAGTCGTCGGCATCGCGTCCGTATTGTTTTTCTCTGCAGTGCGTGCACCCCCCCACCCCCCACCACGAGGGAGAAGGTCAACACACAGAGAGCAACGCGCTTACGAGAATCAGAAGTGCGATGCGGTTGGGACGAGAAGGGAGGGGAGTGGGGCTTAGGAGACATCAGACGCCGAAGGTCATGAAGGCAGGAACAGAGGAGGAGACGAAGAAGGTGAAGAAAAAAAAGAAATGAGGAGAGAGTTCTAGAGGAGGACGTGCCAAAGCACAATGCCAAGTACGCCGATCACGGAGGGCGGCGGGGAAAAGACCGTGGACATGAGAGGGCACGGGGGCCAGGCATCACATTCACGCACACGCAGGCAAGAGGAGAGGGACGCACACACATCGACACACACACACACACACACACACACACATCGACACACACACACACACACACACACACACACGAGCCACGGCAGGACGCGAGCACACGCGAGCGAAACCAACCACATCCCGATACGCAAACGACCAAGGGTCGCGAGATCTGCTGCGCGTCACCTTTCCGTCTGCTGCATCCAGCGCGGAGACATTCACTGCAACAGCGCTGGTCGTCGCACACCGCCCACCGCCTTTCTCCTCAGTCCTGGTGAAGCTCCTGCAGCGGTACCAGCACACTGCCCACCATGTAGTGATCGCTCGGCACCTGCGCGTTCGGCAGCTCCTGCCGCTCACCCAGCCGCAGCACCGCGCCGCACACCACGTGCTCATCCTCGTACAGGATGTGATCAAGCACCTTGCCCTCCATGTTCGTGGACGGGTTCACGGCCGACACGCGGGTGGGGTGGCGGTAGCAGTACGGCGCATAGGCGTCGCTGAAGCGGATTGCGTGCGTGACCTCTTCCACGAGGGGCCGCGGCGGAGTGGCGGGGGTGCACACCAGCTCGGCGCTCCGCTTCCCCAGCCCCTGCCCCGCCGTGGGTAGCGCACCGACGACGACCTCAGTTGGCGTGCCCAGCGTCGGCGACAGCGGGGCCACAGTGCCGCGGCGCGACGCCTGCGGTGTGGGCAGCGCTGGCACCGCGGCTGAGGCGGTGCTTCCGGCCGGCCGCCGCTTCGTGCGTGCGCGGGGACTTGCAGGCGTGGCCAGGTCACCGTATGGCGCGCGTGGCATCTCATCCGCGAGCGAGCTGAGCCGCAAGCCGCCAGCGCGATTCACCGCTGCACCGGCCACTATGTCGCCCTCCGTGGGGCTCAGCACGCCGAGGACGCTGAGTCGGGCCCGGTCGACGCTGTGGGCCATCGGCACAGAGCCGCTCCAGCCCGACATCGGCTCCTGCGATGGGCTGGGGTACGCGGACGGCGTGCCAGCGGTCGGCGGCCCAGACAGCGGGGAGCGGTGGCGACTCTCGGCGCCTTCGAGGCCCGACTCCGCCGACTCGATGCTCAGCGTTCCGTGGCGGTTGTGCACCGCGAGCCGCATCGCGCAGCCTGGCGGTACGGCCGCGCTCAGCACGCTGCCGCACTCGCTGACGCTGTAACTGCGCGAGTGTTCCGGAGTGCCGCTCTCCAGGTTTAGCACGTCAGGGGAGGTGACGCGGCGCGAGTATGAGCGGGGCGCGCCGGGGGTCGCGCTTGAGCTGGCGGCAGCCTCGGACATGGGCCACGCCGGCGGCGACGTCGTGCGTGAGCTGAAACTGCGCGAGCCGACGGCGTTGACAGGAGCGGCGGCGGCAGGGACGGGGAGGGCGCCGGCCTGCACGGGCTTGTTTACGGGCAGCGCCGGAGGCGGGGCGAGAAGGGGCGTCACCTCGGGGCTGTTGCGGTTCGACAGGGAGACGGGGACGGCACTCCGCACGTGCGGCGAGGCAAGACCTACGGCCAGCGTGGGCACGCTGCCACTGCCGCCAACGCACCTGGCCGTGTCGGCCAGACTGCTCGCCATCGGCGATGGGGTGAGAGAGCTGCAGCCGCGGTTAAAGCAGAAGCCGCTGGTGAGGGAATGGCGCATGGGCGGGTCGCGGCCGCGGCCTGGCGAAGCGCGCGCGGCTGCGGCCGCGCCGCCCCTACCCGCACTGTTCGGCGCTGCCGGCATCGACTCCACCGCGCTGCCGCGAGCGCCGCTCATGCGGGTGTCCAGGGGGGACAAGACGACGTCCGCGGGGCGCGTCGTGTACAGGTTCGGCGGACGGCTGCGTGGCGGGGTGCAGGGGCGCAGCAGGTACGCGCTGTCGTCCCTGGGCTTCACACCACCCCCCGCCATGGCCGCGGCGGCCAGCGCTCCGACGATGTCGTCGTCGCCTGGCACAGGCGACTGTGTGCCGCGGCGCGGGCGAAGCGAGGGCTGTCTGGGCGAGGGTGGCGAGCCGATGGAAGAAAGCGGGGAGCGCGACGCCGCGGCGACTGGGCTGGGGAGCGTCTCGAGACGCGCAGGCGCGGCGGCAGGGTGGAGCGGCGGTGCGGGGGGCGAGGGCGTCTGCGGTAGTGGGGGCGGGGTGGGAAGGAGCTCGCCGAGGGGGCCGCCGCGCCCCCTCGTCGGCGCCGCGGGCGGTGGGGGCGCAGCAAGTGCCACCGCCGCTGGTGCTCCCGCGTTCACTGCTGCAGCGGTGATGACGGGGACGGAGGCGGTGGTGCTGTCGCCGTGGATGAAGTCCTCTGCCAGCGGGACCGGGCTGACGGTGGGCCGCTGGTCGGTGTGCTCGAGCGGCGCCGGCGACGTCGACTGGGCGGCGCGCCAGTACTCCATCACCTCAGCCTCGCGCGGCACGCGGCCGGTGCGCAGGTACTCCATCACCGGCCCGCTCCGCTCCGAGTTGAAGTCGCCGCCGATGATGCAGGTCACGGTGGCCGGGCCCCAGCCCATCCCGCTCGTCGACACGCTGGTGCGCCGGAAGATGTGGCGGTCGAGGCTCATGTTGTTGCCGAAGCTGCAGCTCATGCACACGCTGCCGTCCCCCGCCGTGTCGGAGTGCTCGCCGGTAGTGCGGCTGAGGGCGGCGCTCAAACGACGCGCCGACGGCGTGCGCGGCATGGCGGGTGGCAGCGGCGCCGCTGGTGCCGGCTGCAGCGCGGGGCTGCCCTCCTCCGGTATCGTGCCGCGCCGCGTCGAGTCGAGCGTGAGCGGCGTCTCGATAGTGCTCGGCGGCTGCGTCGGCACGTTGTCGTACGCGCCCATCGCCCCGCGTCCGCCAGGGAGGGCCGGGTCGACAACGCCACGCGTGTACTTCTGCTTCAGCTCCTCCACGACGCGCAGCAGGTGGTGCGCCTGCCACAGCTGTGCATTGACGCGCTGCCAGACGAGATGCACCGCGGCCACCACGTAGATGCGCGTCACGCTCGTCACTTGCGTGTCGTGCAGCACAACGACGAGCGCCACGTTGTGCGAGCCCACCTGCAGCTTCGTGTGCTCGTACCGCGTCAGCCGCTTCTCCGCGACAGCGAGCCTGTTGAACATGATCGGCACCACCTCCAGCACTCGAAACCGCGACGCCTTGTAGTAGATGCCCACGCCATCCATCTCCACCCGGCGGTGGCCAGCCAGCTCCGCCGCCGCCTTCTCAGCACGCTGCACCGCCGGCGGGGCGTCGTGGCCGCCCATGCTGACCGCCGCCGCCGTTGCCGCTGCTCCTGCGCCTCCCCCTCCCCCTTCCGCGGCCAGAACGCCGCTGACGCTTGGCCGCAGTAGCCGCGTGCTGGAGCGCCGCTTCGCGCGTGTGGAGGCGGACTGGGTGAACTCGATGGCGCTGTAGCTGCGCTGCATCGAGTCCTCGTTCGTCGTGGCCTCGGGACTCACCGTGGTGTCGCCGAGGGAGGAGGACGAGAGGATGTGCGGTGGTGTGTTCTGGCGGCGCAGCAGGCCGTGGGCCGCCAGCTCGTCGCGCTTGGGCCGGATGGCGGGTGTGCTCAACACCGCGCCGCTCCCGCTTCCACTGCCGCCGGGGAAGCGGGTGAAGCTGCTTGGGCCGCCCCCACTGCCGCAGCGGCTGGAGGGGCGGCTTGAGCTGGACTTGGCGAGCTGGGGCAGGTGGGAGAAGGAGTTGGTGCTCTCCAGCTCCGCCATGACGAGGGTGCTCGTGTTGCCTGTGGTGGCGGCAGCAGCGGGGCTGACGGTGACGCTCGTGGCCGAGGCACTAACGAGGCCGGCCGAGCTGGGCTTGCGTCGCGCGTGGGCTGGCAGAAGGGATGGCGGGGTGACGAGGACGCCGCTGGACGCGCCGGACACGCGCGACATGGGCGACACCGCCGCCGCTGGTGGGCAGCGGGGAACGCCGTCGCGGTCGGTGATGACGACGTGGTGCCCCTCCAGCCCGAGCGTGGACTTGAGGTAGGGCCCTAGCAGCTCCTCATGCACGGCCACGCTGACCTCCTCGAGCATGAGGATGTCCGGGTCGACGCGGGCGAGCTCCTCCTTCAGCAGGTTGAGCCGGTACTCCTCGCCGAGCACAGACGGGGCACAGCTGGGGTAGAGGTCGTTGGAGACGAGGCGGCTCGCGAGGATGTTGTAGCCGATCACCTTCAGGGCACCCGGCACGGAGTCGACCGTCTTCACCGTCCCCGTCACGCCAGCGAGGCCGCGGCGCGGGGCGTGCTCGGCGTCGGGGCCGGCGACAGCGCGCGCTGCCTGGTTGCCGTACTCCCCCGTCGAAGGCCGCACACCGGCTGCCGCGGCGGTCGTGTTCGCGCTTGGCTGCGCCGAGTCCCCGGCTGGAGCCGAGCACGGTGCGCGTGGTATCAGCGTCGGCATCGCATACTCGCTCAGCAGGGCAGCCGAGGCGACCGTCTTGGACCACCCCTGCGACTGCGGCGCTGGTGCCTGGAGCGGGTTCGGCGCTTCGCCGCTGTCCCGCATGCCCTCCTGCAGCCGCTCCACGTTCAGGCCCGACAGGCACGAGAGGCTCAGCGCGCTGCGCTCCCGGTTGTTGCGGCGCTCGAGCAGCGTCATCGACCGACTTGCAAGCGACGTGCTCGGGCTGTGACTACCGCCCATCCCTGGCGCGCCAGCCGTCATAGGAGTGGAGCTGCTGATGCCGCCCTCGCCGGGGTTCGCGGCGGCGGTGGCGGTCGCCTTTGAGGTGCTGGACGAGGCGGAGAACTGCAGCGTCGTCAGCATCGGCAGCGGGTGGTCCTCCAGGGCTGACACGTTGGCGCCGCTGCGGGAGTTGCGGGTGTCCGCTAAGCTGACGAGGTCGGAGCAGGACCCCGGCCTGGACAAACTGACGCTGTTGTGGTCCAGCGACAGGTTCGCGTGGAGGCGGTGGGGGTGCGGCGCGTAGTTGGTAAGCGGCATCGCGCTCGCCGGCCCCTGCAACACTTGATAGTCGTTGATGTTCACATCCGGTGAGGCGGTGACGAGGGTGCTGACGTTGCTGCTGCGCGGCGAGCGTGGGCCCGCCATGGCTAAGGGCGACTGCGCCATCCGCACTGCGAGCGGCAGACGCGGACTTACACACACCCAAGAAGTTTAAGACGCAGAACGCAGTCGGTGCAGAAAAATCAGAGCCAAAGCGGCCAAAACGAGAAGAGAAAAAAAAGAAGAGTGAGTGATGGGTGGGGAAAGGTCAAACACCACAGGTGGCGAGTTGCAAATAAACAGTGAAAGACGAGGCGGGTGCGTCCCAGCTGCCCGTCAAGCGGCGTCACAGGAGACTTTCCGACCACAACAAACAAAGCAGAGAGATACACGCCACGGGTACGTGCAGAACGTCATGAAAACTCAAGCGGGGAGTGGGAAGAGCGAGCTGCGTCGCCCACGCCGCCACACACACCTGCGAGCACGCTGCGTCCGCGCTCCCTTTCTTCTTTGCTTGTTCTCCTCCTTGTCGAGTACTCGCTGAGAGCGCGCCACAGACCAACAGAGATGCAGACTCACGGGTGCTTGTGGTCGTGTCGCGTGCTGGTGGAGAAAAAAAAAAGGTGACGCGGAAGCGGCGCTTCTCGGTCGCGAGGAGGGGGGGCAGTAGAGGAAAAAAAGAAAAGGGAAGGAGGCAAGTGTGTGTGTCAGAGAAAGAAAGAGCAGCAGAGGGAGGAGGGAGCAGGCGACGCACGCGTCGTTCCCTCTCCGCGCGGCGCCACTTCACACGCCAACCCAAGAGCAGGTGGTCGGGAAAGGACAGCAAAGACACAGCGGTGTCGGCCCAAGGGAGCACCCGAGCGGTTTGGGGAAACCCGCAACTTCAACAACGAGAAGCAACACCACTAGTAGCAAAAACCAAAGCCACACACAAAAAAAAAATGAGACCAAAGCAAGTGCGGAGGTGCACACGCCGAAGCTGCGCAGGTGCACACGCGCGTGCCTGTGTGTGCGCTCGTGCTACACAACGTCCAATCCGGGGCAGCCGCAAGCCAGGCGGTTCACCTGCACAAGGAGAACCCCCACCCACCCAAGTGACCAAGACACGGAAGCGCACACGACCGCAGGGTTTGCGTGCGTTTCGGGTAGCAGCAGAACACAAAAGACGGGCGAAGACGGAAAGGGGCAAGCGAAACGGCAACAACAACAACAACAACAACAGCAATAAAAACACAGAAAGGAACACTCGCGACGCAGCACGCAGGACGTAGTAAGAAAGCGGCAAACGGACAAAAACAGTAATAATAGAACTCAAAGCGCCAACACTAAACCAGAAGGGAAGGTGAGGGGAAGAGGTCGGGGAGGGAAGCCAAAGTGTGACCACGAGTGGAGCGCGAAGGAGGGAGGGAGGGAGATACAGACGCGGGGAGACGCAAAGGCAGGTGAGAGATGGGAACGAAGAAGGAGAAGAAGAAAAACAGGAGGGGCAGAGATACACGGGGAAGAAGAGGGAGGAGTAGGGAGAGATGTGCTATACAGAGGAAGGGGGTGGAAGAACGCGGGGGAGGGGGGGATCAGGTGAAGCAAGGGGGGTGGGTGGAGGGGGGAGGGGGGAGGCGCAGGATTGAGTCGCCTGTACTGTACAACGGAAGAAAGCGAGGAGGACCACTGACACACGCAACGACACGCACACACGGCACTCGTGCGGGTGGCGATGGCGATGCTAAAGGCAGAGCAGAAAAGGAGGAGACGGACAGATGGCGCCGCACTATGGAACAGGAAAGAAAAAAAAAACAGGACGAGCAGTGCAGACTAGAACAAAGGCTACGAAGAAAAGCAAGGAACCAGAAAAAAGGGTGAAGGGCAGTGGGGGTGGAACACAACGCACCCAAGCAACCAGCCCCGCCACAAGCGACGGGCAGGCGCAACAGCTAGATACAAAAAAAAAAAAAGAAGAACACACACAGGAGTACTCGACAGACAGCTGAAGGGAGAAAGTGATCAGTCCAGACCCACTTGATCCACCCACAGCTGCCTCGCGTTTAGCCTTGCGTGTCCGGCGCAAACAAACTTGTTAGCGCCACGCGCAAACAAACAAAAGAAAGGATCGGAAAAGCGAGGCAGCGAGAGGGAGGGAAATGGCGTGGGCGAAATTCGGGGAAGCGGGTCGTGGTGGGAGGGGGGGAGGGGGGAAAGGAAGCAGTCGGCGTGCGGCCTCAGGAGGGGCGAGCTGAAAGGCCGAGAAAAAAAAACGCGCCTCGACGCACTCGCAGGCGATTCGTATTGTTGCGTTTTTCTGCACTTGTGCTCTCCCTTGCCCAGCCGATGCGTATGAGTGTGTCTGTGTATGAGTGTTCCTCGCCCACTTTGCCTTGATATGATGTGGGCCTTTGGGTGAGTGCGAGCGTATCCGTGTGTAGTTTTTCGGTTCCCTTTTATTATATCCGTGCGTTCTTCGCGGATTCTGTCCGTGTTCGAGAGTTGCTTGTTTTTTTTTTTTTCCGTGACCGCCGTCGCACGTTTGTGTGGCGAGCTGACGCAGCTTTTTGGTTGGTGTTTTTGTGCGTGTTTTTTTTGTTGTTGTTGATACCGCGATGAAATGCGGAGTTGAGTTCCAAGAGTCGTGATGACAGGAATAGGGAGCGGAGGTTGGTGAGGTTTCATGTGAGTGTATTCGCGCAGATGCAGAAGGAAGGGAGTGAGACTCGGTGAACAGAAACACGCGGGGTGAAAGTAGGGCTACGTGGGGAAGGCGCGGCAGGACAAGGCACGCACACACACACGCACACACACACACAGCGAGACGGACAAAGGTCGACTGCGCTGTTGGCGGATCTGCAAACGGTGCTCCACAAGCGCTGCAATTCACGCAGCGACACCGGCGCAGCCGGTGCCCTTGGTTGCTGTCAGTTTTTTTGGTGGGTGTAAGCTTGCGAGAACGCGGCCGAGCTCGCGTACACGGTGCGAGTCCTCTGCTGAGCAAAGGCAGCTCCGTTTTTTTCCTTCGTATCTTTCACTGTGGTGTGGGCGCAGAAAAAGCAACGTGCTCTGCAGGGCAGTGCCCGCTCAGGGAATGAGGCGAACCAAACACAGCAGGAGAGCTAGCCATCAGGCAAGACCGCATGGCGCTATCTGCAGCGTCACACCAAATACGCCAACAGGCTCACCCGTGCACGCACACGTAGCGGAAGAGAAGGAGAGAGAGAGACCTCGAAATCCTGCGCGAAAGCATGACAAGCTTCAGCGCACTCGCCCACCGCAAGTTTCGACAGGCGGAGTGCCACCAGGAGCGCCACCTCCCCCCTCCCCACCACTGTGAAACCAAAAAAGCGATGATAGTTGTACATGTCCACGTAGCGCACTTGCCTGCGTCGTCCAGCAAAGGGAGCTGCAAGTGGAGGGAGCAGCAGCAGCAACAACAAGGCGGAAAGGCCAATGGCCGAACAGCAGAAGTAAAGCCTAGGAGGGTCGCACACGGTGTAGCGGTGAGGAAGGGGAGGGAGGGAGGGAGGGAGGGAGGGAGGTGAGTAGCAAACCCTTCCCCCCCACACACACACCTTCCCCCAAGCTGTGTCGGTGGTCCGTAGCAGTAGCAGCGGCAGCGTCGCGAGGACGCCGTGAGAGAACCCGTCTCGTCAAGGTTGCGGCTGGGCCAGCGTGAGGGCGCACCGGTGCGCACGGTTGCGCGCTGGCGCGTACGCCGTCTAAAGCAGCTCTGGGAGGTGCAGAGGTGGTCTATGCGAGTCACCCCACGCCAGTTCTACGGCGGAGGAGCAACCGCAGCACCCGCCCCGGCTGCCGGCAGACCAGACACCGGCGCGTAGCGGCCCACGAGCTGGTAGCTGCGCTTGAGCTCCAGGTCCTTCTGGTACAGCAGGTTGTGCAGCCGCTCCTCCTCGGCGGCCAGCTTCGCCACCTCGCGACGGTACTTGTAGACAATGCGATGGTCCTCCTCCCGCACCGAGGCGCGACGCTTGCGCCACTCCGCCTCCTTCGCGGCCAGCGTGGCCAGCTCCGCGTCTTGCCGCTCCAGCTCCTTGCGCACCCGCTGCACCTCGCTCTCGGTCACGGACAGCTTCACCTGGTCCTGCAGCCCGGCACACCGGTCGTGCACCTCGATGTCGGCCTTCTCAACCTCCCGCAGCTCCTCTATGAGCTGCCGCATCTCCTCGCGCAGCTCCGAGTTCTCCTCATGCTGCCGCCCCCGCATGCGCCGCGCCTGCTCCTCGGTGCGGCCAATCGCGCGCAGGCCCTGGTCGCGCCGCTTCTTCACCGTCTGCAGCGTGTCAATCTCGCGCTCGACCTGGGCAATCTGCATCTTCACCACCCGCACCTCATTGCGCTTGTCGCGCACGCGCGGGTCGTTGGCGTACTGCCGCTCCATCGTCTCTAAGATGCGCAGGTCATCACGCAGAAAGGCGTTGCGGGCGGTGAGTCGACTCGCCTCCTCAGCGGGGCCCTCGGGAGCCGCCGCCGCGGCATCCTTCGCGTCGGGTGTGCCTGCCGTGGAAACGGCTTTGGTCTGCTCGCACAGATCCACAAAGAGAAGTTTGCGGTCCTCGACAGCCTTCTCCAGGAGCTTGATGTCCATTCGGAGCTGCGCCGCGGTTTTCACCGGCGTCACCACCACCCCCGCCGCCCTGCTGCGCGGCGACTGCCTGTTCATCGTGGCTGTGGTGGTGAGGGGGGGGAAGCAACGAAAAGAAACGTCCTTGCGACTGTGCGTGTGTGCGTTTGTGTGGATGGGCGGGTGGGTGTGCGGGCCGTGCTGCGCTGTGCAAAAAAAAAAGTCGTGGCGTGGCGCTGTCTAGGTGAGAAGGAAGCACAAAAAGGAGACACGAGGTCGACGCAAGAGACCTGGCCTGTGTGCACGCTGGACGAAGGTTCGGTGCGGGGCGGAGGGGTGCGTTGGTGTATGGCAGATTATTTTTTTGGTGGGAGTGGAGGGCGTGATGTGGGACCGGTCGCGGCGAGTGTGCCGGAGTGCGGGTGCAACGGGAGAAAGGTGTAAAGCGGAGAGGAAAGCGAGGCCGAAGAAGGACCAAGACACAAAGATAATGAGTAAACAGAAGAAGCGAGCGGCAGTCGACGGCAGGCGGCACAGCGCTTGATGGTGCATCGTCGCTTTGCAGCTGATGTCGTCGTAGAAGACGGACGGTGAGGATGCCCGAGGGCATCTTGTGCGCATGCTTGTCGCGAGCTGTTAACGGGGAGGCTGGTGGATGTCCGGCGACATCGCCCCTGCCCCACCCAAGAGCGCCGCGGAAAAAAAAAAAGAGAAGTGCCGTTTTGCTTCTCTTTTTTTTTGTAGAGTGTCCGCGAGTTTCCGCCCCGCCCCGCTCCCCTCGGTGGGCACACGCCCGCCGTCGTGAGGAGTGTGTTTTCGTTGATGTGTTGTGGTTGTTTTCCTGGTGGTCCTGAGAACGAAATAGTTGAGCGTCGCGCTTGTGCCGAGGGGTGGAAACCAATGGGTGCTTGTCTAAAACACGGCTCACCTTTCCCCTCACTTTTTTTTTTCGGGCCTTGCGTGTCTCGCGTGCCGCGCAGTACATTCAGACACCACAGTCGCCGCTTACCCCCCCCCCTTCCTCCCTCCCTCCCCTGCCTCACCTCTTCTTCTTGAGCACCACTGACAACGCCGCACGGCATGCGCGGGGGCCCATCAGCACGTGTTCACGGCGCCTGCCACCGCTTTGCGCCGCCTGCGTTGCGCCCGCCAGTACGAAACTGCAGGGAGGGGCAGGCTTGCGCAACTGCCAGTGCGGCGCAGAAGAAAACAAGTTGAGGGAAAACCGGGGGAAACAAGGTCGACGCGTCGATGTGTATGTGTGGGTGTACGTGGACACAAATACTGGAGAAGACGTGCAAAAAAAAAAAAGAGCGGCGTGAGGGTGGCCTTATGAAGAGGCGCTCTGAGTGCACACACCCACACACAATCGTCCTCGCCAGAGCGCCTTCCCCTTCCCCCCTCTCGATCGCTCTAGGCACAGTGAAGACAAACCAGAACATCGCTTTTATCATTGCTCTCTTTTCTTGTGTTTCGTCCTCTCGTCCCGCTGTATATGTAGGAGCGCCTGGATTGTAACACGCGTGTCAGCACGCCGGGAGTCGACAGACCCTCGGTGGGAAAAAGGGCGAGGCGACTTCTGTATTCCTCTGCCTGACGTGCTGCTCGCTTTTTCTCTTTCGTCAGCCTCCGTCTCTAGTCTTCATCGCATACGCGCAAAGGGAAAAGGTAAAACTGAAGCGTGGCCGCGCGGCGCCTACCCACTTCCCCTCCCCGTCTTCACGCTCCATTTTGGCCGCAGCCCCCCCCCCGCTTCGCCGCTTCGATGCGACACCAGAAACGGCCTCCGCTGCACTCTGCTGCGTGCAACGGCCCCGCGCACACGCCCTTCAAACTTGAAGAGGGGGGGGGGGGGATGGGCTCACTTTGTGAGAGAAGAGATGTCGACTGCCGAGGAGGGCTGCGCGAGACGGCAGGGAAAGAAGGCATCAAGCATTGCGGCTCGCTCCCTCTTGCGCCTCTCCAACCTCCTCCTTCTCTTCACACGGCACTACGCGAGGGAGGCAGGGGTGAGTGGGCGGGTGTGCACACGCCAGGTCACTTCCGCAGGTCAAGAGATAAAACAAAACAGAAAGGAGAACAAGGAAGCACACAAACTCAGGAAAGACACACACACACAAAACGAACAGTAGAGTAATGGCCTGCCCTTCCCTCGCAACGCCAATCGCAGCGCCGCGCACCACCAGAGAAAAGAGTTGAGAGAGCGAGCGAGAGAGCATACGCGCAATCAAGCGCACACCCGTGCAGCAGCGCGCGTGTGTGGAGGCACACACGCGCGCCAGTCGTTGACACTGCACGCGCCGCGGAGCGCTGCTTCCGGCAAACGAGACTCCCCCTCTCTCTTCCCTCGAGGTGCGCAGCATCTCGTGGCCAACGTAGCGCTGCCTTCCCCCCCCCCCTACATCCGGCCGGATGGGGCACTGCGGAATGCACAGCCGGGGAAAGGAACGGAAAGAGCGCCGGGACTACGCGGAGGTGCGCTCCACGAACGCCCACTTACCTTCCGCTCGCGCACGCTTTCGCGCCCCAACCCAACCCTTGACCGTCCAAAGGGGATGGCACGAGGCACCGGCAGCGAAGGAAAGAGACTGGAGGGCCGGAGATGGGCACTGGGCCCCTCCGCCCACCGTCACCCACCCCCCTCCTCCCTCTTCCCGTCAGGCAACCGGCACGAGAGCACAAAGGAAAAAAAAGCAGAAAACAGAACGCGGAAGCTCGCACGCCGTGAGAGGGGGGGGGCGTGAGAGGGCTCATGCGCCTCGCTGATGGAGCCCAACGGAAACACGGGCAACACCACGGAGAAGACAGGCACCCGATCCCCGTCACATTCACGCACCCGATGCGGCGGCGGTGGGACCGGGACACGCGTGAAGATAAGCGAAGGAGAGGGCGCGGTCGGGAGGCGGAGGGGTGGTGGAAGGGTTGGACGAACGTGGCCCGCGCGACAGCCCGGCGTGGCGTCACACGCGGCGTGCCTACCCATGCGTGCACATCCCGCCTCCCCTTTCCCCCTCCGGCTTTCCCCTCGCCGCTCTCCGTAGCCCCCGGCACTGTGGATGCATGCAGGAGCCGACACGCCCGCACACAGACACCCAAACACGCGCTGCTTCTGCGCTTACGAGCCGCAGTTGAGGCACTCCTCCGGCTGCTGCGAGGGTCGGTGCGACGAGGCGGCGTGCTGCGAGTTCTCCTTGTCCTGGATCTCCTTGAGGCGCTTCGCGTCCACGGTGAACTTGATGGCGTCGGCGGCCGCCTTCGTGCGCAGGTAGTAAACACCTGTCTTGAGGCCCGCCTCCCAGCAATAGAAGAGCATCGACGTGATCTGGCCCGAGCTCGGGCTCTGCAGGAAGAGGTTCAGCGACTGCGACTGGTCAATGTACTGGCCGCGGTCCCGCGCCATGTCGATGAGCTTCCGCTGCTGAATCTCCCACACGGTGCGGTACAGCTCCTTCAGGTCGTTCGGAATGGTATCGATGGACTGGATGGACCCGTTGTACGTGATGATCTCGTTGCGCATCGTCTCGTTCCACAGGCCGCGCTTGATGAGGTCCATGACGAGGTACTTGTTCACCACCGGGAACTCCCCGCTCAGCACGCGGCGGACGTAGATGTTCGAAGTGAAGGGCTCGAAGCACTCGTTGTTGCCCAGAATCTGCGAGGTGGACGCGGTCGGCATGGGGGCGACGAGTAGCGAGTTGCGCAGACCGACCTGCACCACCTTCTCCTTGAGGCTGGCCCAGTCCCAGCGCCCGCTGTTCGGCCGTGCGTTCTTCCACATGTCGAACTGCAGGATGCCCTCGCTCGCCGGGCAGCCTTTGAAGGTCGTGTACGGCCCCTCCTCCTTCGCCAGCTCCATCGACGCCTCCACGGCGGCGAAGTAGATGGTCTCGAAGATCTCGGCGTTCACGCGCTGTGCCTCAGGCGAAACGAAGGGCAGGCCCATCAGGATGAAGGTGTCGGCGAGGCCCTGCACGCCGAGGCCAACGGGCCGGTTGCGCATGTTGCTGCGCTCCGCCGTCTCCACGGGGTAGTAGTTGCGGTCAATCACGCGGTTCAGGTTGCGCGTCACCTGCTTCGTCACGGTGTACAGCAGCTGGTGGTTGAACTCACGCTTCTCGACGTCGACGTAGCGGGGCAGGGCGATCGAGGCGAGATTGCACACCGCCGTCTCCTCCGACGACGTGTACTCGATAATCTCGGTGCACAGGTTCGAGCACTTGATCGTGCCGAGGTTCTTCTGGTTCGACTTGCTGTTACACGCATCCTTGTACAGGATGAACGGCGTGCCCGTCTCGATCTGCGACTCCAGGATGGCAAACCACACCTCCTGCGCCTGGATCGTCTTCACGCCGCGGCCCTCGGCTTCGTACTTCTCGTACAACTGCTCGAACTCCTCTCCGTAGCAGTCGCTGAGGCCCGGGCACGTGTGAGGGTCCATCAGCGTCCACTTCTTCTCCTCCTTGACGCGCTTCATGAAGAGGTCAGGGATCCACAGGGCGTAGAAGAGGTCGCGGGCGCGCTGGTCGTCCTTGCCCGTGTTGCGCTTGAGCAGCAGGAAGCCGAACACGTCGGCGTGCCACGGCTCAAGGTACACGGCGAAGGCGCCCTTGCGCTTGCCGCCGCCCTGGTCCACGTAGCGGGCCGTGTTGTTGAACACGCGCAGCATCGGCACGAGCCCGTTCGAGGTGCCGTTGGTGCCCGCAATGTAGCTGCCGGCGGCGCGGATGTTGTGCACGTGCAGCCCGATGCCGCCGGCCGCCTTGCTGATCACGGCGCACTCCTTCAGCGTGTCGTAGATGCCGTCGATGCTGTCTTCCTTGGAGGCGACGAGGAAGCAGGAGCTCATCTGCGGCTTCGGTGTGCCGGCGTTGAAGAGGGTCGGGGTGGCGTGGGTGAAGAAGCCGCGCGACATCAGCTCGTACGTCTTGCGCACATTGGGCAGGTCGTTGAGGTAGATGCCGATGGCGACACGCATGAACATCTGCTGCGGCCGCTCCACGATGCGCATCTCACCGCGGCCCGTCTCAATGCGGAGCAGGTAGGAGCGCTCCAGCGTCTTGTACCCGAAGAACTCGAAGTTCATGTCGCACGAGTAGTCGATCATGCTCTGCAGCTCCTCGTGGTGCTTCTCCATCACCTCCCAGACGTCGTCGGCGATGAGCGGGGCGTAGCGGCCCGTCTGCACCGTGATGTGGTCGTGGAGGATGCGGAACGTCTCGAGCAGGGAGTCCTGGGTCTGCTTGTGCAGCGCCATCACGCACAGCCGGCCACCCATGCGGCCGTAGTCGGGGTGCTTCGTGACAGAGTAAGCCGCCGTCTGCGCCACGAGCTCCTCCAGCTTGTCGTAGCGGATCTGATCCGTCAAGCCGCGCGTCACGTTCTCGGTGAGCATGTCGAGGTCGAGGTGGTCCGTGTCCAGCCCCTGAGCGGCGCGCGTGAACACGCCGCGAATCTTGCTGGCATCGTACGGCACAACCTCGCCGCGGCGGTTGACGATAGTGGGAAGCGGGTCGGACATGGCTGTGTTCTGTTCTCTTTGCGTTTGTGTGTTTTGTGTATGCGGGGGTGGGATGGGGATGGG
>JASAOO010003002.1:0-16884 GCA_030849075.1 Zelonia costaricensis | reverse complement strand
GACGACAAGGTGTCTGGCGACGACCTGGAGGAGATGATCATGGGCTTCGAGGACGAGGTGCAGTCGATGGACATCGTCGCCTGGAACAAGATCTAAAAGGGTCGCGCTACACGCAAGCGGACGTACTGCAAAAAAAAAAAAAAGGAGGCACCGAGAGCTTTGAACGCGGGCAGGAAGGGGAGGGGTGAAGGTCGGCTGGGGGGGGCGCTGGAATGCTGGAAGCTGCGAGACGCCCGTCAGCCAAGTGTCGACATGCTCACCTGTGGACTCAGCGGCTACGACACAGGAGGCTGGGCAGCGGCGTTGCGTCCTCGCCTTTCCGTTCCTCTGCGGACCTCTCTGACCGCTCCGCCATTTTTTCCTCAACGGGGCCGCTCTTTTTGTTTTTGTGTGATGTGCGTGCGCGTGTGTGTGCCTGCAGCTCGCCTTTTCCCTTCGCGTTTTGCGTCCTTGACACGCTCGCTTCGAGTCTTCCGTCTATTTTACGCGTCTTGATCGCAGATGACCCGCACTCTCCATGCGTGAGAACATGCGTGTATGTGTGTGTGTATGGGGGTGTGTCACCACATCGAGCGTGTTCTCTTTAACGTAACCGCACCCACACACGCCCACACAAACGCGCACATGCTTGCGCCGGACAGCTAGTACGGGCGCAAGCAGGCATAAGCAAACCAAAGAAAAAAAAACAGAACAGAAAAGGAAAAATACACAAACAATCCCTCCTCCCCTTCAAAGATCGTCGTTGCGTTGGCGAGGCGTCTGCGTGCATCGTGTGCCGAAATCGCGTATCGTCTCACCCCCTTGTGTACTTCTTTTTTGCCTTCCGGGGTAGCATTCCTGCATGTGTGGCTCTGCGTGTGTCTGTGCAAGTGCACGGAAGGTGCGGCTTTGGCTGCGTCCTCCGCACCACGCCTTACTTTGCACCACACCTTTTGGTGTGCGTGAATGTGTGCGAGGGGGTAGGTACGCGCTGGCACACTCGTCAACACGTCTGCACACGGGCTAGGCTGCGACTCGGAAGAGCACAGAAGAATAGGTAGTACAGCGCGAAGAGAAGGAGCTGGTCTCGCACGCCTGCAGGTCTCGCTGCCGAACGTGGCCGATCGCTGGGGGTGGGGGGGTGAGGGTGAGGAAAAGAGAAGATAAAGGAACGCACACACGCACGCCAGCCCACCAACAGTCGAGGTGCCCCTCGCGACGTGGTGCACGCCGCAGTGCCGATGCCGGCTCCCGGGCTTGTGCGCACCTGGCGGATCGCTGCCGTGCACAGGGACGGCACAACGCTCGAAAAAAAACCCAAAAAGAACAAGAGAGAGAGAGATGACGTACAAGCGAGCGCGCAAGCGGTGTAGGGCATGCGCAAGTCTTGGAGCGTGCAGTGAGGCGAGTGGGGCGGGGTGGGAGGCGGGCTGCACCGGGTGCTGGCCGCAGTGAGTAGGCGTGAAAGTACTCCGCGGCAGACCACGTTAGCGGTCGCCCTCCCGACCTACCAACGCTGCCGGCGCATGCTGCGTCGCAAGCTGCACTCTTCGCGTGGCCGCTCCTGGTTTTCTCCCTCGCTGACCTTACACAGCACACGAGTCTCCTGTGCCAGTGCCGAGGTCAGAGAGAGAGCGCCGGTGCAGTGGCCCTTGACTGAGGTTGGGCCTTGTAGCGGATGGCGTCGGCCGGGGCAGCCCGCGCAGCCCGCGCAGCCGCGCAGCTCCCGTCTCCCAGCTGTGTTTTGCTGTTGTCCGAGTAGGTGACTCGCTGGAGCCGCGCACCACAGACTCTTCGCGAAACTTCTGACATCCCCATGTGCGTCTCGTCTGTTTTCTTCTTGGACACGATAAACGTCTGGGCCATTGCACGGCTACCATCCCCTCACCGCTCCTCCGCACACGCCCGCCGCATGAGCGCCGTTGCCGACACATCCGTCCCGTGGCCGCACCACAACGACCGCGCCACTCGCCTTCTTTATTGTCGCTACCTCTTCTTCCCTCGTGTTCAGTAGACCCAAGAGGAAGGCACGTAGGCGGAAGTCCTCTTGCCTCCTTCTGACGAGGCTGTACGCAACAGACGGGACCATCACGCGCGCACACAGAACACCTACCCTGCGCTGCGCTGTCACGCAAGCACCCTCACATACCTGAGGTAATTCAGTGGTGCGGCGGCATTTGCTTTTGTCCTCCACTGTTCTCGCGCGCGCGTGTGTGTGTGTGTGTGTCCCTCAGTGAAGTGCTGCCCGCTGCATCCGCTGTCACTGGCGCCATTGCGTTTGTGTTTACCGTACCTCCTCTGCAGCGCAACTCCACTTCACCGACACGAACGTCTCGGTGCAGTCGGCCTTGAAGCTGCACTCTCTCTCTCCAGCGCCTCTTGCAGTCTTGAAGCCCCCCCCTCCCCCTCTTCGCGCTGGTCTACTCGCCCTTTTCTGTGTGTGCGTGACAGCGCTCGGTTCTATTGGAGTTGAGGCGAGCGCATTTTTCAGCCGTGCCGAGGATTGCTGTCTTTCTCTTTTTCTACGCAGCCATGCGCCACGTAACGGCAGCGCCGCCGTCGGCGCACCCCGGCGGCCGCAAGCGGAGCCGCTCCCGCTCCTCGGAGAAGCCGCGGGAGGACGATGGCGACGACAGCGATGCGATGGAGAGCCTCGAGGCGGAGGTCGTTGTCAGCTCGCTCGCCGCGGGCGCGGGGGCCAAGGCCCACCACAGCGCGCACGGCGGAGTGACGCGGGGGGAGTCCGGCAGCCGAAGCCCGAGCACGGCGTCGTCTTCGTCATCTTCCTCGACGGTGAAGCAGCAGGCCGGAGCGAAGACCCCGCGCGGGGAGGAGAAGGCGGCAGCCACACCCGCTGCCGCTGCCGCTGCCCCGGCCCCTCCCGCCGCGGCAACGTCCCCGTCCCCGACGGCGGCGATGTCGTCGGAAGACGCCTCCATCTACGCCCTTGTGACGGGCATCCTGGCGGATTGGCGCAGCGGGGTCGCGCTGCTGAAGGAGGACATCATCCGCCTCATTCTGCGCCGGGTGCGGCCCATCTTGATGAGCCAGCCCATGCTCGTCCGCACCGAGGCGCCCATCAACGTCTGTGGCGACATCCACGGGCAGATCACGGACCTTGTGGAGATCTTCAAGGCGGGCGGGCTGCCGCCCAACTCGCGCTACCTCTTCCTCGGCGACTACGTGGACCGTGGCAAGTACGGGACAGAGGTGATCACGGTGCTGCTCGGTCTCAAGGTACTCTACCCGAAGCGCATCTACGTCCTGCGCGGCAACCACGAGACGGACAGCATCTGCCGCATCTACGGCTTCTTTGATGAGGTGAAGCGGCGCTTCAGCGTGCGTCTCTTCAAGGAGTTCACGGACGTCTTTAACTGCCTGCCAGTTGCGGCTCTCATCGAGGAGATAGCGCTGTGCATGCACGGCGGCCTCAGTCCCGAGCTGCGGCACCTGCGGCAGATCGAGCAGATCTACCGCCCCCTCGTGGTGCCGGACGAGGGACTGGCGTGCGACCTGCTCTGGTCGGACCCCGAAGAGGGCTCATCGGGCTGGCAGCCGAGTGAGCGCGGCGTCAGCTTTACATTTGGCGAGGACGTGGTGAAGCGCGTGTGCGACAACCTCGGCATCGACATCGTGCTGCGTGCGCATCAGGTAGTGGATGAGGGCTACTCCTTCTTTGCCGGTCGCCGCCTCGTCACCATCTTTAGTGCCTCCAACTACTGCGGCGAGTTCACGAACAGCGGAGCCATGATGCTGATGGACGAGAACTGCACCTGCAGCTTCCAGATCTTCAAGCCGGAGTACTAGACACTGGCGAGTAATGCGCAGCGGTGGGGGAAGGCGGTGGCGGTTTGGCGGCGGCGGCGTGGTGGGAAGAAGGCGGATGCTGACGGCGCTGATGCAGCCTGCGGTGTCGTACACGGCTCCTTTTGCTCTCCCGCTTTCTGCGCCTCATGAGACGGTACGCCTCGCCTCGCTCGTGGAGAATGTGGCGCGTAGACTAAGCGCCGAAGCGTGCGGAAGGGAGGGCGGCGGGGGAAGGAAGGGCCGTCAGGTGCTCGTACGAGTGGCGGCGCCACACACCTTCTCCGCTTTGATCCGCTCCCCGCTGTCGATGCGGTGAGGAGCTGCACCCACGCTTCCCAGCAAACGACATCTTCGACATACACGTTGACGTATGGGGTGACTGAAGTGGCAGCTGCAGCGGCGGCGTGAGCGTCCTTACGCCTTTGGTGTTGTCGTGGATGAGTCGTCTTTTCTCGGGCATGTCACCGATTCACTTGTAACTACAACAACACAAAGCCTACGTTAAGATCGCGAAAGGGTCAACGTTAAACAAGAAGCAAACACGCAAACACAAGCACACACACACATGGAACATGAGGGGACTGGCGTGAGAGTGAGCTTCACCCTCGCACTTTCCGGCTTCATAAGGGATGTGGTGATGCGAGGCGTTGTTGAGGTGGTCCTCCGAAGCGAAGGCCCGCCATCCCCGCGACCACGCAAGCACGTTCAGAAAACCCCACAACGCGCGAGTCGTGTCACGCTGCGAATCACAAGCGGGGCGCGTCGACGCAAGTTCTAAAAGGGCACGCGCGAATGCACGAAATCGGCTGCCGTCGCTGCAGACAGGCTGCTCGCCACCAGCGGACGTCAACTCATACACTCGCGTGCAATGTGCGCCCCCACCTGCTTCTCCTTTTTCCCTTGACTTCACTTTCTGTTTCTTCGCCTTCCCCTCCATTCTCCCCCAACACACACACACACACACACACACGTGCACATCACGTGTCGCATCCCCTCACGTCCACTTGTGCGCTTTGCTAGAGATTCGACTGCACGCAATGGCCGTCCCTAGCCGCAAGAACGCGTCTCGCGCGCAGCGCAAGAGCGCCAAGAAGCACCGCCCCGAGATCATCGTGATTGACCTGAAGGACCACGTGCTCGGTCGCGCCGCCGCCGTCGTGGCGAAGCAGCTGCTGCTCGGCAAGAAGATCACCGTCGTGCGCTGCGAGCAGCTCAACATTGCCGGCACTGAGATCCGTAACAAGATCAAGTACCTGCAGTACCTGCGCAAGCGGAAGCTGACGAACCCGACCAAGGGTCCGTTCCATCACCGCGCCCCGTCCGACGTGTTCGCGCGCGCCGTGCGCAGCATGCTGCCCCGCTACACGAAGCGCGGCATGAAGGCCCTCAACTCGCTCATCGCGTACGAGGGCGTGCCGGCCAACATCGTCCGAACCGGCGGCCGCGCCGTCATCCCGCGTGCGCAGCGCCACCAGTGCTACCGCGCCGAGCGTCCGTACACGATTCTGGGCAACATGTGCAAGCACGTTGGCTGGAAGTACAGCGACGTGGTCGCCAAGCTGGAGCAGGCCCGCGTGGAGAAGGCGTCCCGCCGCCACTCGAAGCAGGCGAAGCTGCGCGATGCGTGGAAGGCTGCCCGCAAGCAGGCCCTGACGAAGATGCCGAAGCAGAACGTCGCGGTGCTCAAGAAGTTCGGCTACGCGTAAAGCAGGTCCCCTCTCACAAGCATCCCCGTCACCTCCCTCCCTCCTCCGTCCCTCCCTCCCCCTCCCCCTCCCCCCTCCCCCTACCCCCCACGCAGATGCAGACACGCCCCAAGCACCTCCTCCACTGGTGAGTGGGTGCTGGCCGCCGGCTCGCATCTGTGACACGGGGAGGTGATTGGAGGCGAGAGGGGAGGGCATGGGCAGGGGGGGGGGGAGCGCGTGTGACGTGGCCGCTGCGTGGGTGGCCCCGAGTTTCGCCAAACCCCCTCCCTTCTTCTTCATTTTGCTTTGTTCGTCTGGTGCCCCGGCGTCACGACGGCTCATTTCTCTCGCTTCCCCCCACCAAAAAAGAAAACAAACACCCCCCTCCACGACTGGGAAGCTTCCACTCCACCACGCACGTCACTTGCCGTTCTGGAGTGGGGCCACGACGCCTGCCTTGCAAGGGAGTGGGGAGAGGGAGGAGAAGGTGGTGAGTGGGCGGGGAATGAAGAAGGTGGCCGCCGCGTGCGGCCGCCTCTTTCCCCGCCGCTCCTCCTCCTCTCTTCACCGCGGTGTGTGTGTGTGTGTTGACCCTTACACCAGAGTGGTGCAGGACGTGGGCAGTGTCGCAAGGGGAAGCGCCGTGGCGACCGTCCTCCGACTTTACCGTGTGTCGTGTACGAACACGGCACGGCCTCCACCGTCCTGCCCGGTCCCTCTCCCCCTCTCCGCAGGACGGCGCTGACGACGGGGCGCGGGTAGGTGTGCTACTGCTGGTGCGCTGCGCCCCCGCCCCCCATAGTCATTCCCAATGCACGCTCTACGCTGCGTAGTGTCTTCTTGCTCACCTGCTGCTGCTGCACCTTCGCTCTTCCTCCTTGTTGATTCCTGTGCGTTCAAATGTGCGCACACACGCACACACGCACTTCTCAAAACAGCAAACAAAGGAACCGGACGCGTGCGGAACGGGAGCTGCAAGGTGCGATCTGCCCACCCCCCGTGCTCTCCCCGCATTTCCACTGGCTCGTCTGTTCGAAGCCTCATCTTATTCTTCCCCCCTTCCCTCCTCACTGCACAGCTGCCGCCGGCACGAATAGACACACACGCGCACACACCGCATGCCCAAGGAGCCACAGCCACCCCGCTCTTACGGGTCGGCTGCCACAGCCGCGCCGTACCCGCGCCCCTACAGCGCACCAGCAGCCTCGCCGCCGCCGACCGCCGCCTCGAGCGTCGTTGCCCGTGCAGTGGCTGCGGCTGCGGCGACGTCATCGGGCGGTGGCGGCCACCGGCCCGCCCGGCTCACCATCAACAACTTCGCCTCCTTCCGGGCACGCGTGAAGAGGCTGCCGCCGGACGCCAACGTGAAGGCGGCCCTGCACACCCAGCTGTACCAGTTCGCGGAGCGGGTGTGCTTCGGGTGCGTCAAGTGCCGCCGTGACAACGTGGAGTCCGACTGCGTGGCTGTGGACCTCAAGAACCGCATCATGCTCTGCACCCCGTGCTTCACCCGCATCATACGCCCCCGCACGTACGCCCCGAGCCGCGTCGTGCCCTTCCCCTCGCTGTTGTCGTGGCTCAACTACAAGCCGGCGCATGTGATGGAGATGTCCGAGGACGCGCTGGAGCGGCCGGCGGAGGCCGTGGCGCCGTCCGGCCAGCGCATGGCTGCCCCGATGCTCACCGGTGGGGACCGGGCCACGGCACTGGGAAAGCTGCCGGCCATTGCGATGAGCGTTGCCGCCGGTCGCGGGCGCGGCGGGGCGGGACGGGGGCGCGGCGGTGGTGCAAGCGGGGCGACGCTCGATGACGCCCTCGCGCAGGGAGCCGCGGGGACGTCGGGCGGCACCCACCCGTGCCTGCGTGTGTGGGGCGTGTGCCAACACGGCGAAACGTGCCTGTTCCGCAATGCGCCGGCAGACCTGTGCCTGGCGTACTTGATGGGCCTCTGCCGTGGGCCGCACACCCCCATTCATGTGAACGCGGCGCCCGCGGTGAACGCGGCAGCCGGTGGCGGCCGCGGTGGACAGGCGGGCGGCCGCGGAGGGGCGCAGCACAAACACAACCACAATTCCGGCAGGGGCGGCGGCCACAACGCGGGCAGCCGCCCACCGCACGGAAACGCAGGGCGCGGCGGCCGCAACGCGCCTGGCGGCAACCGCCGTCCCGATCAGCGATCCAGCAACGCTGCCGCCCCGCTGCAGACGTGTCGGCTGCTGCACCAAGAGGTGTACGACCTGCCCGACGTAGCCGACCCGCCCCCGCGCGAGCGTTTCGAGGGCGACCTGGAGGATAAGGAGGGCGCCTGGGCCGCGTGGGTGCGGCGCCGGCGCGACAGCCCGAACAGCGCGGAGTGGCAGCTCTGGCACAACGGGCCTGTCGCGCAGCTTTTCCGCACGTATGTGCCAGTGAAGCGCCGTCCTGCCTCGCCGCGGCCGCCCAAGAAGCCGCGCGAGGCGGCGGTGGGGGAGGGGGACGGCGGCGGTGCCGTGCCCGTCACTGCCGCTGCAGCCGAGGCGGAGGCCACCGGCGACGAGGTGGAGGCACAGCCACCGGTGGAGGGGTCGCCCGATGGCGGGGCGGGGGAGGACGAGGGGGAGGGCGACGCGGTCGAGCAGGTCGCAGAGGCGGAGGCGGACGCGAGCGATGGCGACCTGGGCGCCTTTGAGGAGGGCGACATGCACGATGACGGCGATGACGGCGGGGAGGCCGGGGAGGCCGAGGAGGCCGAGGAGGCCGAGGCGGAGGAGAGAGAAGAGGTCCAAGAGGATGAGGCGGAGGAGGAGGCGGTGCCGGCGGCCCCTGCCACGAAGCTTAACTTCTTCGACATCATGTCCGCGCTCAAGGGGATTAAGAAGGACGACCCAGCCAAGCCGGAGGAGTAGCGCGACAGCAGCGGTGTCTTTCTGTATGCGTCGCTGGCGTGCGGTGTGGCGGAGAGGCCGTTGACGCGCTTACACTCCGGTCTCCTGTCCCGCCCCCTGCCCCGTGTGCGCCCCAGACGCCGGCCATGTGGGCCCTGGAGCACCTCACCGCCTCCCCGCCGACTAAGTTGTGAGTCGAAGGAGCTCGCGACTGCTGACAGAGTTTGAGAGGCAGGCGTGGGGCGTGTCTCGGCGGCAGCGGAGGGCGCGCGCGCGAACGCCGTCGTGCACTCGCAGTGACGTTAACTTCTCCAGCTTGGATTGAGGAAGAAGACGAAAAAAAAAAGAGAACATCGCATAAAGGCAGTCATGAAGAGCGACAGAGGACGAGCTGTGGATGAAACACACATCCAGTCGGACAGGTACCTGCTGCTGACTGCAGCCAAGAGCCAACGCCCCCGCGCGGCGCGCCTTTTCTCTTTTTTTTTTTTTGGCGCCTGCCTTGAGCTTTCACTGCCCCCTCCCCTCTCTGTCTCTCTCCCGCTGCCTTGTGGTTGGCGTCTTCACGTGCACACACGTGCGCTGCATCGACACGTCTGCCGCGGCCAAGCAAGTCCATCCGCACGAGAAGGAAACAAAAAGGAAGTGGAGACGTGGAAGAGCCGCCTTCTGAGCGCAACGCTGCTCCCACAGACCCAAACACAAACACGCACGCGTGCCGTCGCATCCTGTTATCGTGTCACGCGTCAGCGTCGACAGCGTTTTGGCGCTCGACCAGGCCTCCGTCCAGCGCACCGTGCCCGCCTCACGTTCTTCTGCTACTTCCACTCGCCAACTCCTCCCCTCTCCCCCCCTAGTAGCTGATCCCTACCGCCGCGACACACCCATGCGATGCTGGAGGCCGGGTCGACGCATCACACCGGGGTGGTCGGCAGCTCGGTGTGCACGGCTTGTAACATGTCCCGCTCGCTGGTGCAGCACGCGCGGCGCGTCTTCTGAGTCAAGTCTGCGCGTTGCGCACGCCCGATGGGCTTCTGTCAGCGGCGACGTGTCGGGTGCGGCGCTGCGGCCCTCGCGGGTACTGCGCATTCCGCACATGCCCGCCGTCGTGCGAGTGACGAGCGACCCGGCAGCGCTCGGCAGCCCTGTGGCAGAGGCCGCGTCCGATGGCGCCCCGCGACGGCGAGGTGCGGGCTTTGTGATGGACCGCGCCGTCTCACCCGCGCTGGCCCGCGAGCTCAGCCTCGCCAGCAACGGGGACTTGGTTCAACGCGTGCACCGCTTCAGTCGCGCAAACTTCGCGCACCCGCAGAGGCCCGTGCTGTACGCCCACCTGCGCGAGCTCATGAAGCCGGCGCGGCTGGTCAGCGCCTCGGTCCGTACCGTGCAAGAGTACCTACACCTCGCCTATGTTGCAAGTCTGCACGAGGTGGGGCTGGAGCTGTACCATGCCGCACGCGAGTACATGCCGGCCGCGGCGCTGGCGCTGCGAGCCGTCCAGTCGGCACCTGCGCGGTCGGACACGGCAGCAACGACGGCGATCTCGGAGCCTTCCGCTGCTGCTAGTCCGGGTAGTGGCAGCGGGCCCGGCGGCTCCGGTACCGCGAGCGCGGCGGGCAACGTGAGCGTCAGCAGCGCAAACCTCGCCATGGACAGTGTGGTGCTGGTCAGCTCGCACCTGGTCGACAGCGCGTACGCGCTGCAGCGCTCGGACGAGCTCTTGCGCATCGCCTCGTACTGCGTCACGCAGCTGCTGACGCCCCTCAACTCCGTGGCCGGTCGGCACGCGGACGCCACTGCTGCCGCCGGCGGCGCGGACGCGAGTGCAGAGGCTGTTCTGACCACGCTTGCGGTGCGCACCCCACGCGAGGCAGCCACGGAGCTGTCGCTGCTGCGCTGTCTGTGGCGGGCGCTGTGCCTGGTGGAGTTCTTCAAGTGCACCGAGGCGACGCCGTCGGCAGCGATGCAGGGGAGCGAGGCGCAGGCGCTGGCCGACGCCCTGGCCATCCTGGATGCATGTCGGCAGGTGGCCTCGGTGCGCCGGGAGGCCGCGGTGGCGATGGGTGCGGCGGCAGCGACCTCGTCGCCCCCTGTACGGGCGCCGCCGACGGTGTCGCAGCGGCAGTCGTCTGACCTGCTGCGCGAGGCGCTGCACTGCGTGCGCTACGCGACGGTGGGCGACGACGGCGAGTTCGCCTTTTTCTTCATGTGCAAGGAGGTCCACCTGCTGTGGGGGCCGCAGCCGCTCTCGTGGACGCTGCGGCAGGGCCCCGCAGAGGCGCTGCCGGCGCCGGTGTTGACGTACAACACGGACGAGGTGCAAGTCGTGTACGCCGCGCTGATCGACACTTGCGCGACGGGGCAGCTGGTGCCCGAGGCGCTGCAGTACTTCGGCGAAGCGTGCCGCCTGCTTGGCTGTGCGCCCCTGGAAGAGGGCGGGGGCGGCGCGGTGGAGGCCTTCATGGCGTGTGGAAGGGCGGACCCGGCCGAAGGGACGCACAAGACCGTAATGGCCGCGCTCAATGCAGCAACGGCAGCGCTGCCGCGTGGCACAGCACCGGTTGGGCCGTCCCCACCCGCAGCGCCGCCGCCGCCGCGGCCGGCCCCGAGCACGTCTCCGTTGACGGCCGCGTCGTCAGCACCCAACACTGCGACGGCCGCGGCCCCCACTGTGACGGGGGACTACACCGTGACGGAGCTCGTCTTGCACCGGTTGCTCGCGATGCTGCAGGCGTGCAAGCAGAACAGCCACGTGGTGCGCCTCGCTCGCGGCCTCCTCGCAGCCAACGCCGTGACCCAGGTGCGGATGCACACGTGGACGATGCTGCTCATCTCCGCTGGCGCCGTCCGGGCGGTGGACGTCGTGCTGGCGGCTTACCGGCAGGCGCTGGAGCGGCTGGCGAGCGTGGAGGTGAGCGATGGCGGCGGGGCTGGTGGGGTGGCGGCGGAGCGGCGCGCGCTAGAGTACCTGCTGCAGACCTCACTGAACGCCCTGTCCAAGTGCCAGGTGCCGCGCTTCGAGCAGGACTACCTGCAGCCCGCCCGCGACGCACAGCTGCTGCGCTGCACGGACGAGTTCTACTACAGCTGTCTGCTGCAGGACGCGCACAACTCCATGAACCCCGCCCAGCGCGCCGCTGAGGTGCTGTCCCGCATGGAGGCAGCCAAGGTGCCCGTGACGGCCCCGATCGTGTCGCGGCTGCTGAAGCTCTACCTGCGTATGGAGGCGCCGGAGCTGCTGTCGGTGTACCGCTTCGCTGTCGAAGAGCTGCGCCTCCCTCTGCGTACGGTGTGGGCGGACCAGCTGCTGCTCTGGGCGGACCGCCGCCGCTACTTCCTCGCCGCAGAGGACCGCGCGTACGTGGTGGAGCAGGTGCTACGCTCGCGACGCGCGGCGACCGTGGCGGAGGTGATGCCGCTGCTGGGCGGCATGCGAGCGCAGCTCTCCCTGCTGTACTACGATCAGACGCACGCCGCGCGAGAGCAGTTTGTGCGCGACGGCACGGTGCCGGCCGAAGCACCGAGTGTACTGGACTCCCGCGCGCACTTCCTCACGACTCGGGCGGTGTTGGTGCAGCGCGGGGTGATAGGCGGCGTTGGCCGGTCCTGGGTGCGGGCGAGTGCAGGCGGTGAGGACGAGGAGACCGAGCTTCTCCAGCACGGTGCTTTGCCGCGCATGCTCGGTGATGCCGCCGGCCGCACCCAGCACGCCTGCATCGCGGAGTTGTCTGACACGCCGCTGCTGCTCCCCGCCGCAGCTCCCGCCGGCGCGGTGGCTGGTGCGGCGGCGCTGACTGCGGCGGACAGCGCCGGGGACTCGGAGCGGGTGCACGACGAGGCGCTTCGCGTGTACCTTGCCGATGTCCTCGAAGGCTTGCAGCGCTCCTCCAACTGCGTGGCGTAGGCGCTTGCCGAGGAGCCACCCACTGTGGGTCCGGTGGTGGTGGTGGTGGTGTTGGTGGTGGGAAAGGTGCTGCCTTGTGTTGCGCTTGTGGCGAGATGCGTGCAACCCGCGGTCGCCGACGGTCTTGTTGGAAGGCGCAGCTTCCTCTTTGACATACACTCCACTCCGCCCACCCACACACCCAGAGACACACACACACACACACACACACAGACAGAAGCACTTCCCTTCCTGCGCGCTTTTCAAGCACGACAAGCGGTCTTCACACTTTGAGAATTCAACGACGATCGTGTCTGCGTTGGATGAGGAAAATAAAAGGAATTGGTAAACGTGCGCGGAGGAGTTTGTGTGTGTGTGGGGGAGGAGGGGCAGACGATTACACAAGGCAGGTCTGTTCACACAAGCGCACGAAAGGTGGGAATGGCTGTGCGGTGAGCGAAGCGACGACTTCACTGCTTGGCGCTCGCTTTCTCGTCATCAAGCAACCACGACCACGCAGGCGACGTGGCTCGCCTCCCCCCTATTCCTCCATTGGGGTGTTCTCTGACGTGCTGGATAGCGTGCCCTCTCTCAACTGCACCGCATCTTCGCTTCCTTTACGTTTTCTTCACTTTCCCGTGAGCTGTGTGTGGGTGCATCTCACGCCGAGCGGCACGCTCCCCACGGCCGCCTACATGACTCATCTCCCGCCTCCTCCAACGACGATCGCATCTCTCTCCAGGAAGGAGAGAAGAAGGTGCTTCTCCCTCTCGCGCGAAGCGCACACGTAGTGAGGTAGACGGACGGTACGTTCTTAGACTTCAACACCCACCCACCCACCCACCCACACACGCGGGCTGTCTGAGTCTGGTGTGCGCCACCCCCCTTCCCGCTTTCTCTCTCACATATTGCTTTGCCTGTGCGCATTTGTGATTTCATTCGCTGACCTGCGTGACGCCGTCGTCATGTCCGACCACGACGACGAGGACGACCGCCTGAGCCTCAACTTCGGCGATGACCGTGACGAGGCGGAGGGCGACAGCGGCAGCGACGTGCAGCATAGCGGCGCCGACGAAGAGGACGAGGAGAACGGCGAGCAGCTGCCGGACGACGTGGCGGCCAACGTGGTCTTGTCCGGCAATGCGCAGGCCGCGAAGGGCGCTCGTGCGCGCGGCCTCAACGAGCGCGTGACGACGGCGGTGATGACGAAGTACGAGCGGGCGCGTGTGCTCGGCACGCGTGCGCTGCAGATTAGCATGAACGCCCCCGTCGCTGTGGCGCTGGAGGGGGAGACGGATCCGCTGACGATTGCTGTGAAGGAGTTGCGGGAGCGCCGCACGCCGCTCATCATCCGGCGGGTGCTGCCGGACAACACGTACGAGGACTGGAGCGTCAGCGAGCTGCTCGTCGACTTCGATCGGCCAGCTGATGAGCGCTACACGAACATCTGAGGCAGCGTCTTTACCCTTCTTCGTCTTCGCGTTGCCACGTGTGTGTGCCGCAGCATTGCACTCGCACATTCTTCTGGGTCACTGTGCAGGGCACGTGCTTCAGATGGCACAGGCAAGCGTTTCCCTCACGTGTTCTCGCGTCGATGGCGCGCGCTCTCGCGCGCGTTTGTGTATGTGTGTGTGGATGTGTGCTTCTGGCGGTCACTGGGTGGCACTGATTGGGCGTCTTGCTCATGAGGTGCGCGCTCGCTCGTGCGTTGAAGATGAGGGCGGCGACGTGTGAGGTGTCGCCACGCGTATGCGCGTAACGCGCGCCGTAATCCACAGAAGAGAGACCAAAAAAGGGGGGGGCACGTGGCTTGTCGCGGACATGGCGTCCACGAAGTGCGCGCGCTGCGGATGGCGTACCCAGCCGCAGCCCCTTGCACCCCCCCCGAGACGTGGGCGGAGACTGCCGCGTGAGCTGTGCAAGGCGAGGGAGGGAGGGAGGTGGCGAATGGCCTAGCCGGCGTTGCTGTCTTTCCTGCTCTCATGTGCGGCTTCTCTTCGGGCGTCGACTGGGAGGGGGTGACCTGAAGGCAGCAGGGGGGGGAGGGGTGGCAGCGGAAGGGCGACGCTGCTACACCCAACGCACGGAGAGCACCGCGGAGGACTGCCTGCCAACTCTGCGTTCATCCTGGAGGACTCCGTCCCTTCCCCCCCCCTCCCCCCGCTGCCTCACGCCTTCTTCACAGAGATGATGATGCGGTCACACTTCGTATCTGTCCCCATCTTTCTTCTTTCTCTCTCCTCTCGATCCTCTTGGTCTGACGACGAACGCATGGTGGGGGGTGGGTGGGTGGGCGCGTTGGGTGCAACGGCTGCTTGCGACCTCTCTGTTTCGCCACAACGATGATGCTAAAGCCTCTTGGTCAATCAGCACATACACACACAAAGGAAGAACACACACACACACACACGCACACAGATTGTCTTCCAATCTACACCGATTCCACCGCGCACAGCTGCGTAACAAGGTGCGCACGCACCCAACAGAAAAAAAAAGTGGTCGCTCTGACGCTGGCGCAGCCAACCTCGGCGCTCCTTGACAACAACCACTACAGCAGAAAGAAAGAACGCTACGCCACTGGGGAAAGGCCGCGCTGGTCTTGTCCCGTGGACCCCCCTACCGGAGCTCTGCTCGCTGCTCTTCCGTGTCCCCCTTCCTCTCTTGTGTGCGGCTCCTGTTTCCCTCTGTCGAGCCGCCCAGCCGCCGCCATCTCGCTCGCCGCACTTGCCGTGCCCGCAGTGAGCTGCGCTGACCTTCCTTTTTCTGGGGTGTACGTCCCCCTTTTCCTCTTGCAGGGCCGTCGCGCAGCCATGGCCAGTCCAACGACGCAGTGCCTGAAGCGGCTGCAGATCGAGCTGCGCAAGCTCAACACGGAGCGCGACATGCCGTTTCAGGTTGGCGCTGACCCGAACAACATGCTGCGCTGCTACTTCGTCATGGACGGGCCGGAGGGCACGCCGTACGAGGCTGGCCGCTACATCGGTCTACTCGAGGTGCCGCCAGACTACCCGTTCAAGCCCCCGAGCGTGCAGCTGTGCACGCCGAGCGGGCGCTTCCGCACCGGCATGCCGATCTGCCTCTCTAACAGCTCCTACCACCCAGAGCAGTGGTCGCCGATGTGGGGCCTGCGCACAATTCTGCTGGCCCTCGTCTCCTTCTTCGTCTCGGAGGAGAAGACATCGGGGTCCACCGACGCCACGCCGGAGGAGCGGCGCCGCCTGGCCGCGGACAGCCGAAAGTACAACGTGGAGCGGCTGCAGACGGTGTACAAGCGCGTGCTGCCGGCCGCGTACGCCGACGACCTCGCGAACGCGGACAGCGCACTGACTCTTGCCGCGCCTGACCCGCCAGACGCGCCGCAGCCTGTTGAAAGCGGCAGCTCGACGGCTGCCACGGACGGCACCACCGACGTCGCAGCCTCGCCACTTCCACCGGCCGCGGACGCCGCCGCTCCAGCCGAGCCGAGGGCAGCCCCGCAGGCGGATGCAGCTCCGCGGCCTCGCGTGGCGCCCGCGGCGGGTGATGCGATCGCCGCGCCGGCGCAGGGCCAGCAGCGCTGGCGGTCGGGTGCGTCCCTCATCGTACTGCTCGTTCTCGCGTTGGCTGTCCTGAAGCAGCTGCTGTGATGGCCTCGTGGACGGCACGCGTGTGTGGTAAGCCAAAGGAGCGCCTCCACCCCCTCACCTGATGCGCCTTCTTGTGTTGTGTTGCGTGTGTCGCGTGCGTTTCTTCTCAAACTGGTGTCTGCCTTTGTGCGTGGCATGTGCGTGTGTGTGTCTCCGTGTTGATGTTGTCCGAAGTTGCCCTCTCACGTCTCTTAGCTCTTGACCGGGGAAGTGGAAACGGTGGGGGCGTCGCGAAGCTTCCGACGCTGCTGAGGAGCTCGAGATGATACACAGTGAAGGAGAAGCAATTTCGTTTGACGGCCGGCGGGCAGGAGTCTGAGGGGAGGGGACGGATGCAGCGGGTCCCACCCTTAATCCGCGCGTGGTGCTTCTTCCCTTTGTTTTCGCGCTTGTGCTGTGCTCGTCGCATCTCGCAGACCCTCTTGCCCACATCACCTTTTACTTTTCTATTGCGATCATCGATATGTGCTTTCGGTGAGCCACTGGGCGACGATGGGGTGAGATGTGTTTGTCGGTCGCACGGTGGTGGCGCTGACACAGAGGGGCAGCGCCGTCTGGTGTTGCAGCAGTGACACCTAGACTGCGTGTGTGTGTTGATGTGTGTGTTTGTGTGTGCAACACATGATTGCTACTCCCCGTTCTCACTTGTTTTCCTTCTCTCTGTGGCGAATGCCACTCCATTCCCCCCCCCCCGCACACCACGGCGGCCTGCTAAACTCAACGAAGCACCGACCCTTTAGGTCCATCCTTGGCAATGTCCTCCACGTATCCCTTGCTCCACGTGATGCCATCGTGCATGCGAGGATGGAGATGTAAAGCTGCGCACCGCGGGCGGGCGGCACCTCTTTCACCTGCCCCCTACCCACGCGACCCCTCATGCAGCAGGGATGATGGTCTGCCACTCAACTGCCCTGCACTGTCCACTCCCTCTCTCCCTCTTGTCGTTCCACTCTACTGCTCCCACACCCACCCTGCTGCTCACGCGCGCCCACTCACCTGCCACCCCCCCCTCCCCCTCTTTGCCAACCGTCCGCGCA
>JASAOO010003001.1:0-16877 GCA_030849075.1 Zelonia costaricensis | reverse complement strand
CCAGCTGGTTGATGTTGCGGCAAAGCAGTGGCAGATACGGCACGCTGCACCGCCGGAATGTGCGGGCCTCGACCAGGACGATGGGCATGAGGACGGCGAGTGCGTGGCTGTCTTTGAATGCTGTGTCTATGTGTGTGTGTGTGTGTGTGTGTGTGTGAAGGCAGGTCTATTGTGAAAGCTGCCGTGAATGGGAGGCGTCCTCCTCGACGGCACGTATTGAGGCGTGCGAAAGACGCGACCCGCGTGAAGGTGCTCGGTACCGCGCCTCTGCAAACCGACTCCTCGGTTGCACCAACACGGAAGCAGGGAAATGCGTGCAAACGCCTTTTGGAGCATTGTCCATTGCCGTTCATGCGTTTTTTTTTTTCGTAATCAGTGCGAGAGATGCGCAGAGGGAACACGAGAGGCAGTGAGGAAGCAAAGGGAGCAACATGAGTTGAGTCGCACAGATCCGCATCAACGTGCCTGTGTACAAGCCCGTGCATGCGGCACCCTGAAAACCGCTGAACAAGCTGCGTCACGACGGCCATTCCTCGCCTTCCCCCCCCCGTCCGCTCTCCCTCTCCTCTTCAATCGCCGCCGCATCGAGGCGCACCGGCGCGTCAACACGCAAGCGGTGGATTCCCTTTCTGCGCCAGAGGGCGCGTCCCCGGCGTGTGTCCAGTTTCGACTTGTCACGGAGGGTCACCGCGTGCGGGTTTGCCGCAGCACGCGCATGGGGAGTAGAGTGACCCCCCCGCCCCCCGCCGATCATCTCCTTGGTGGTTTGCTTTGTTTTACGTTGTGTGTGTACTCGGACTTCCCTGGCATGAGGAAAGCGGGCGAGTGACGATGCACGCACGTGGACTTCGCGAAGGGTCTCCAACAGCGATGGGGAGGGAGGGTGAGGAGGAGGATGTGTTAACGGAGGAGATAACGGAAAAGTGAGTTTTCAAAGTTCCTCTGTTTGCATCCGTCATTGTCCGCGATACCAAGCGACACCATGAAAGAAAAAAAGGGAAACACAACTTCAAGCGAGGAGCGCCGGAGCAGCCATCGATCAAAAACGGTCAGACAGGGGAGGCGTCGCAGCACGCGCGGTGGCGCAGCGTCACAGCGACGCACACACACACGCGCGCACAGGCGCTCACACACGCGCCGACGCTTGGCAGGCCTCGTACCCTTCTGCAGGCAAGAGGCCACCTGTGGCTTGAGTGAGAGCGGAACGCACGCGCGCGCGCGGCTTTTCAGGGAAGAGGGCAAGAAAGAGGCGAATGGGGGCGGAAGCGGAGGGAAAAGGAGGGAGGACAGAAGGCAGGACTACGAAAGGTCGACAGCGACGAGCTCGTGGGGGGAGTAGCAAACGAAAACGCAGTAAGAGGATCAACACGCGAAGGGAGCCATGACCGCCGCCTCCTCTCCCCCTCAGGTTCTTGTCCCACCCCCGATGTCTCTCCTCTCTCGTGTGCGCGAGGCTGGAGAACAGAGAAGGGGAAGGGAAAACAGGAGAAAATGGGTGCAGCCGAAGGAGGGGGGGGGGCAGCACGAAGGAGGGGAAGGGAGGGGAGGCGAAGCGGCGGCTCACTGACTCCATCACAACGTCGTCGCCATCCCCGGCCCCAACCTCTCAACTCAACCCAACCCCGAACTTCCTCTGCGCCAAAGCGCGCTCCACCGCCGCCGTCACCACCACCGACATCACCCTCAGCGGCAGTGGGCCTGCACGCGCGGAGAGACGGCAGGGTCAAGGCCCGCGATGGTGACGACGACTGCACAGCACAGCACAGCACAAACGGAACGCGAAAACAAAAAACGCGGAGAGGTGGAAGGAGGCAGCACGGCTGACACGGCAGAGGCAGGAGCGACGCGCGAACGGCCCCCTGGGGGGCCGTCCCTTCCTTTTTCTGTTGCTGCTGCTTGATGCAACCCAACTGACGCGCAGGCCACGTGCCGGCGCGCACAACACAGGAAAAGGCGCAGTCGCACAATCACACGCACACACACATCTGCACACAAACCTACACACATGCAGTCGTGCGATCCCGAACGACCCGAAACGCGAAAGAAGACACGCTAAACGTAGAAGCGAAAGAGAAGCGGGAGAAGGCACACAGGGGAGGCTAAGAGAGGGAGGCAGGCCACATGAGAGTTCAAGCGCACACACACGCACGCACCCACTCGCGCACTCACGGATGGACAGATAACGCGCGCACAAAGGCACGCGAGTCGGGGGGAGCGGGCGGGGGGGGGGGTACCTCCGCGCGAGGGAGGTGGAGGGGTGGGGAGGGAGGGAGGGAGGGGAGGAAAGCGGTGCATGGAGTCATGCACAACGAATAACCAAAATACCAGAGAGAAAGTGGGGAGAGGGGAGAGGGCGACACACATGCACACACACACTCAAAGAAGCATGCACACGAGACGCAGCGACGATGGAAAGAGGGGAGGTGGGCACGCAGGTGCGCGCACACAGGCGCATTCACGCACGCGCAAACGCACACAAGGGTGCCACGCAGAGGCAAGAAATGGCTGGTCGGGTATCAGGCTCATCAGGAAGTACGTCAGAGCCTATGCTGCGCTGGTACCCTGAGCCTTCTGCCCGGCTGAAGAAAAAGACAGAAGGAGAAGAAGAACAGAAGGAGAAGAACACTCGTAGACACATGTGGTGCCACACGCTCGCACACGCACACGCACGCATCCACACCCATACACACAACACGCTCGAGAAGGATCCTGTGCCACAGAATGCGGGGGGAAGGATGCAGAGGGGCGGAGAAGACGCACGTCAACAGTGCTTGACGTGGCGATGTGGAAGAGACGACATGGGGACAATAAAGAACAAGAAAAGGAAAAAGCGGGGAAGTGCACAGGACGTGAGAAACGTAGACACACGCAAACGAAGCGAGAAGTAAAAAAAAAAAACGAACACCAGCCGGCTGAAGGAGGCGGCGGCGAACAACAAAAGAAAAGCGTTGGCCGCGCGTGTACGTAAAGGGAGGGGGGGACGCGGCAGCCCACCACGCGGCACTAAGCGAAAGGAAGAGAGGGGGGGAAGGTGAGGGCACAGAGAGAGTGGAGGTGCCGTCGAGCAGAAAACCGTTGCTGCACACTGCAGGCGCTGCACACATACACACGCACACTTACACGCGAGCCGTATTGTCTTTGCGGTACTTTGCATTTCCCTGGACGTCGACCTCCACCAAACCTCTCCTCTCGCATACAGCCGAGCAAACAACGACCTCCGCCCCCCTCCCACCCCCTTCACGACGACTCGACTTGAAAGCCGCGCTTCTTCATCGCGGCGTGCACGATGGCGGCTTCCTGCGTCTCTCGCCGCTTCGCGCCAGCCGCCTGCTCCGCCGCGCGCCGCTCCTCCACCTTGGCCCGCTCCTCCGGTGGCAGGGCGATGAGCCAGTCCACCTTCTGGTCCTCGACTGCGGCGGCAACGGCAACACCGTAGTAGTAGCGCGAGTCTAGCCAGCGCAGCGGGTCGTCCTGCTCTGCCGGCCAGCGCTTGAAGAGACGGGCGCGGAAGTTGTCGTACCAGTGCCGCTGCGACCACGGGTTGACGCCGCCAAAGTACTTGGACTCCTTCCACTTCTTCTTGAGCATCTCCGCCGTCGTGAGGCCCTGGGACATCATGTGGATGTGGCCGATCATCAGCGGAAAGAAGAAGAGCCCGAGGAAAAAGAAGGAGACGTACACGATGAGCGGCATGCCGTACACGTAGCGCAGCAGTCGCCAGATGCCCCACGTCTGGTGAAGGTAGATGAAGCGGATGTTCTGGAAGAAGTTGTACGTGATCGAGTAGAGGCCCATCACGTGCAGAAAGAAGAGGGAACCGAAGAAGTACGGGTAGTTGTTGCGGCCGATGCAGCAGTTCGTCCACGGGCAGTGGTGATCCATCTCGTCGACGCAGTTGTCGCACACCTTGCAGTGGTGCGTGCGCGGCCCCTTGGCCACCTGGCACGTGCGGCAGAACAGAATCGGGAACTCCAGCGTCGGCGCCGCGAGGTCCGACTCGCTCAGCGGCGGGTTGTACGACACGATGCGGCCCGTGTCGGTCTCGAAGTAGCGCTCCATCGAGTACACGGTGCCGCGCTTGTGATTGAAGACGCTGACGGGGATGTCGCCGTCGGTCACGGCACCGCGCAGGGCCTCCGGGGTGTACACCGGCGCCATGCCGTGCGCGTTGGGCGCCATCGTGAGGGTGTCGGGCTGCTCCTGCAGCTTCTGCAGCACCGCCTCCGCGTTCGGTGCCGGGACGCGGACGATGAGAATGTCGCCGCGGTCCGTCACGTTCTTCAGCCGGCGGCGCGGCACGATGCCGGGGTCGGTGAAAGCGCACAGCGTCACGAACACAATCGTGACGCCCGACAGCAGCCACAGTGGGATGATGCCCTGCCACGCGTGCTCGCCGGCGTACGCGACGGTCGTGAATACGGGGTAGATGAGCAGGACGCCGTAGATGAACAGCAGCGTCCACAGCCGCGGCCCCGTCACGGCACGTATGTCGCGCTTGTGGTCGCAGTTGGGCGCCGGGCACACCTTCGTGCCGAGCACCCACGACGCAAACATTCGCTTCGAGAAGGGCCACGTGGGGCCGTAGATGCTCTTCGCATCACCCTCCAGCTCCTTGCCCAGCCCGCACCGCACGTGGTCGATCTCGGCCACACGCGCGAAGTACTCCGCCGCCGTCGTTGGCGCCGAAATGCGCGAGAGGGTGAAGAGCGGGTCGCTCTTGTCCGTGTCGAAGCCCTCCGCGGAGCTCGTCGGTGTCTCGCCATCCCGCACCCCCGCCGCCACCCCCGCCTCGCCGCCGTCCGACGCCACCGCCTTCGCCGTGCAGTACGCGGCGCTGCTGCCGCTGCCACCGCGCGGCCGGAAGGGGTTGACGGCGCTGTCGCTCGCCCCCTCCGTCTCCTCTGCAGGGCACTCGCGGCCCACCGTCGCCGTCTTGCCCGCGAGGCTCGCCGACCGGTCGCCCGTCGTGTTGGACGGCGGCGGCGCCGCCCCCGCTGGCGCTGCGACAGAGGTGCACAGGATTGTCACGTCCTCTGCGTGGGGCGCGGGTGGCGGGGCACGTGCGGCACCGTCGAGCTCCGCCATCGCCACCCCCTCAGCCGCTCCGAGCGCCTCGGGGGAGCGGTAGAGAGCGCGCGGGCCGCTGTTCACGGACGACGACATCAGCGAGGCAGGCGGTCGTCCACGCGGCACGCGCTGCATGCGGCGTGCCGAAGACATGTCCGACGTTTCGTCTTCGCTGGGGCAGTCGAACGCAGGAGACTCGGCGCGCACGGGGCCGGCGGTCGCCGCGGCCGGTGATGCCGAGTGTGAAGGCCCACGGCGCGGCGATGGGGCGGCGCTCGGCGGCGTCATCGGCGGAGCCGCCCGCTGCGGAGTGACGATGCGCTCCTCGCCGGAGTTCACCCCGGAGAGGCGACGCATGTGCGCCGCCCCCTCCATCGGCGGATAAAAGGAGCCGTCATCGTCCGCATGCGACATGCTCGCGTCAGCGACGAGTCGCGTGAGAGTGGAGTCAGGAGGGCTCCACAGCGGGGAGCCTAGACAGTGAATGAGCAGAGCTGTACACGCACACACACCCGCACACACGCGCTCTCGGCTCAGTCCACGCGAGCACGCTGAGAAGCAGAAACAAGTAGGAGAGTCGCGTCGCGTGTGCGGGTCAGCGTTCAGGCGGTGCTGTGCAGGCGCCGACGAAGATGTCGAATGCCCCCGCAAGGCAACGCAAGCAAGGAGGGGGAGAGAGGGAATGGGAAGACGGCGTAAGCGAAGAAGGAGACGTAGGCTGCTCGTCCGGGGGGAGGGGGGGGTTGCACTCAGGCGGCTGGCTTGAAAACAAGAACGCCGCAGCAGAGGTTAAAAGATAATAGGAGATCGAACCAGAAACGAACGCAGCGGCGAGGGCGGCGGTGGTCGGCAGGACAGCGCCTCCAGGGCTTCACAAAGCCGCGTACGTGTGTATTGCGCGGAGGGGAGGGGGGAAAGGTGCGTCGCGTGTAGTGGATGGGCGCTACTGGATGTTGCTAGAGGACCGGAGGCGGAATGTGAGCCTAGCTGCGAAGAATGACGTCGGTCGGAGAAGCAGCGCCATGCAGAAGAGCGAGTGTGCGAGAGATGCGACCGTGGGGTCGACCAGAAGCAGGGAGAGGAGTGCAGGGCGAAATGGAAGGGGAAAGAAGAAGTCGGCAGCACGTCGTGTGGGCGGTGCGATGGGTGTAGTGCACCGCCCCTCCCCCCACCCCCGTGACACACGCCACGGTGTGATCCGCCGTGCGCTACGCAGACGCAGCGGTGACTTTGCACGGCGCGCAGGGCTCCTTTTCGAAGGTAGAGTTTCGGACCTCGCCCTCCACATCTGCGAGCTCACGTGCGTGCGGGTCGCGTCTCCGTATTTCTTCTTCTTTGCATTGGTGTTGTTGCTTGTGGTGCCCGTTGACCCACACGAGCAGCCCGGCATCGTCGCCTCTGCGCAGGGAGGGGGGGGGGTTGAACGTCCACGGCGAAGAGGCAGGCGAAGAGGGGCGAGCGTCGTCATCCACCACGTGGCCGGCGGAAGGAGCAGGACCGCAGTGCACACAAACGCGCATCGCTGCACGCTACCGCGTCGCGACCTTGGTGGAAACGAGAAGCTGCGCCAGCGGTAGTGCCAGCGTCAGGGCTGCGCGTGTGGCGGCGTTGGTGTGTGCGGTGGCCGCAGAGACGGAGCTGTGGTGCCCGCCACGAATGCCAAGCGTCACCCCGGCACTCACCCGCAGCGCATCCGCAACTTGCTGCGTCATAGACTCGCGCCGCCGCTTCGCAGCCTTGACTGTCGCTCCGGTGTCCACCTCGCGGAGCTGCACCACGCAAGCGTTCGCCACGTCCGTCGCAAGCGAGTGGCCGGTGCCACGGGGGGCCGGTGCAGCGCACAGAAGGCCGTGAATTATCGACTCGAGAGCCGCGCGCTTCTCGGCGTCTGCTGCGGCACCAAGACAGCACGCACAATTCTGTTCGAGGCCGCTGCTGCTGCTCCCTGCCGAAGAGAAGCAGCCACATCGACCCAAGACCGCCGCAGCGAAGCGCTTCACCAGCTCACCGAGGTGACTGCGCAGCGGACCCCACGTGGCATGCGCCGCCGCATCGGCCTGTTGCTCCAGTCGGTGCCGTTCCTGCAGCGCTGTGACAGCGACGGCAGTGGCCCTCTTGCCACGCGGGCGGCCGCGTTTGGCCGCCGACGACGACGCGGACGAGAGGGCCAGCGCTGAGCCGCCGCCCTCCGCCCCCTGCACCTCTCCGCCAGCCGCAGCGCCGCCGCCCGCGGCCGCCGCTGCCGCCAGCATCAGCCGCCTGCACTCTCGCTCCTGGCGCGTGCACTCTGTGATGGCCGCCTCGACCGCTGCCGCAATCGACGCCGCGTCCTGCAAGCGTGCACGCACGGCGGAGAGCGAGATGAGCTTGGCCAGCGCGCACGACGCAGGCGACGTGGTCAAGCTCCCCCATACGCTGCGCAGCAGTGCGGTGAAGGCGACGAGGACGCACGGCGCTGTCAGACCTTCACCCAGCGCAGCAGCCGCGGCCCCGGTGAGGTCCGTGACGCAGGCCACCTCACGTGCGCGATGAAGCACGCGAAGGGCGGCGAGCGCCGAGGCGGCGCCAGTGTGCAAGGCACTGAAGCCGGTCCAGTGCTCCAGCAGCGCACACAGCACGCGCGACGCTTCGGTCTCCGACTTGATGCCTTCGCTCTTCTCCCCGACGTCCTCGGTCGAGGAGACGGACGGGGATGAAGATGTCAAAGCCGCGCCGTCGCCCACGTCCGCGAGTTGTGCCGTCAGCTGCTCCACCACGCGCACCTCCACGTCCAACAGCGCTGGTGCTCCTGCCGCGGCATCCTCCCGGAGCACCACCAGCGGGATAACACGGGCCGTGTCGAGCAACGTGAGGGCGACGGCAGAGCGCGCACGCCGGCCTACCCCGCCGCGCGTGCCTCCGCGGCCGGCGGCTGCCGACGGCCTGGCCTCCCGGCCACGACGCTGCCCGAGGTTCAATACGAGAGTGTCGCTGTCACCCTCGGCATCCTGCCCGCTATTGTCCATTGCAAAACGCACCGCCGTGTCTGCGTCGTCGGCATCGTTGTCGGCGGCGTCATCGCTGTTGGAGCTGTAGTCTGAGTCCCCGCCGTCGCGGTGACCGTACCGCTCGGTGCGCGTCCCCGAGTCGCGGCGCGTGCGCGTCGACCGCTTCGCCGCCCTCGCCCCGCGCGGTGGTCCACGCTTGCGGCCTGCGGCAAAGCCACCACCGCCTGCTGCACCGGCAGAGCCGCCCGTCTTCAGCACCGCGTCGTCCTCGCAGAGCCCCGTCACGGCGGACACTTCGAAGCCGGCGAAGGCACCAGGGCGACGCGCGACGAGATCGAGTGCGTGAGTCAGCGAGCGCGCCGTGCGAACCGTGGCTCCTCTTCCCGCGCGCGCGGCCGCCGTGTCAAGGCGCCACGAGAAGGGCGTTGCGTGATAAAGCCGCGCGGTGCAGCCGGCGGATGCGACCCGCGGGCCCGCCCCGTCGCCCGCGGCGTCGCTCCTCTCAGAGGCGGTGTCCTCCGCGGCATCTTGCGCGGATGGGGTCACCACGAAGACGAGAAGCAGCAGTGGCACCTCAACGGAGGTGCTGAAGCGTGGCTGTGGTGCTGGGGCCGCGGCTGCAGGCGCCGCTGCGCAGTCCGTCGTCGTCCACTCGAGGTGCACCGTCAGCGCGTTCATCACCGCGGCGTGCTCGACACGCACGTCCACGCGGCCCCGCAGCACAGCCGGAAGCGCAGTGCCGTCGTCGGCGTGACTCGCCTCCGCTTTCGTGTCCAGCGGATCCTCCGCGGGCCACTCCAACGCAGCCGCACACACACCGCCAGACACGTCGCTGTCTTCGCCGGCATCACAGTCGACGAAGAACGGTGATGAGGGGCGGTGCCGATGCTGGAGCGGCGTGCCGCACCACTCGAGGACCGAGCGCGCGAGTGCGTGCTCGGCATCGCGGAGACGCAGCGAGCACCACCCCTCCTCCCGAAGAAACTGGAGGTCTGCAGCATGGCGCGACTGCCACGTCAAGGCGCTGAGCGAGGCGACGGCGTACGAGCGCTGGAAGAAGCGCAGTGCACGGAACCCCGCCAACGTCGTAGCCGGAGCCGCACGCGCTGGGTCGTTGGGTGAAGACCCCTCACACGCCTTCTCCAGAATCGAACCCAGCGCCAGCATGGACGTCAGCAGCCGGCGCTCCTCGGCGAGGAGGGACGCTAGTGAGGCAGGGGCCCGGCGCAGGAGGCCTGAACCGCTCGTCACCCAGTGCATCGCCACCACACGTGCCGCACTTGACACACACGGCGCCACCTCCGCCTCCCATCGCTCCAGGTCCGGACCCGAGCGCACTCCACACACTTCGACCTCCTTCGCGACGAGAGCAGACCACAGGACGTGCTGCACAGCCGCCGAGGTGACGGCCACGCGGGCCCGCAGCACAGACGCGGTAGCCGCACAAGCGACACCAGCGCGTGCGTCGACACCCCTCCATGAAACGTCGGTTAGGGCAGCTGCCCGCACCGTCTCCTCTGAAAGCACGATCGTGGTCGCCGTCCCTGTCGCACCGCCACACAGGCTCAAGCTTGGTGGGCTGACGCTGCTCACCACGACGCGCAGTCCGCGTGGGCCCGCCTCCGCGCCAGCCGCGGCTACGGGCGTCGCAGGACCAGACGCACCCTTCACCCAGCTCACGGCACGCACCACATTCCCGCACACGAAGGCGTGCAGCGCGTCGCTCTGGTGGGGGTCGCTGCGCAGCCACACGTACCGCACCTTGCGCACCGCCAGACAGCCCGACGGAGCTGCCCCGGTGTGCTGCTGGACGTGACGCGGTTTCGTGACGACGCAGTCGGGGACGACCTGCGTCGCCGTCCACACGAGACCCGGCGCGTGGGACGAGGGCCACTGCGCGGCGCGCGCAGCTGAAATGCTGCCCGAGCCGACGACGCAGCACAGCTGAGAGACGAGCGACGGCGTGAAGTCCAGAACTGGCACCGGCAGATGTGCTTCCGCATCGGACGGTAAACGTGTACAGACGTCACCCCCCTCTTTTTTAATGGGCACGAGGTGTGCCGGGGACGGCGGCTTCACCAATGGAAGCGTGCGGTCCTGTGTGTCATAATTGCGCGCGGTCGGACACGCCCGGGCCGACACTGCGCGCACCCACACATCGGTGAGTGGGCCTGCTTGCACGACCGCTGCGTCGGTGTCCGCTGCTGCGGCCCCTCCACCGTCCAGCACCAGTGACACGAGTGGGCACAGCAGACAGCACACCTGCCGGGACGGGCAGCTCGCAAGAACGGCAAGGCCCCGCGCCGCTGTAGCATGCGTGCCGCGACGAAGCGTCGAGGTTGGCAGTGGGCCTGTGCCTTGCGAGGCGAGGGCCCCACACGATGCCATCCACACGTGCAGAGCTGAAGCCGCCGTCGCGCTACTGCTGTCAGCATCCTCCCCGTCTCTGCCCACGCCCCGGTCAGCGGTGCCCGTGCAACATGACGATGCATCATCGCTGAAGTCGAGGTACAGCACCCTCCCCGCATCGTGCGCCTCATCAGCTGACGCGCCATACATGCCAGGCGGCCACGTAAACGAGAGGAGATGCGGCCGCCCATCCACACAGTCGCTGCTGCCGGTGCTCTTGACGTTGTTCGTGGGGAGAGAAGCCGCAGCCGCGTTGCTGCTGGTGCCAGACGCCGCCACCGGCGCGGCGGTGGACGCTGGAAGGGACGAGGAAGGCGCAGCAGGTGGCACCGCGGCGCTCCCGATGTTAAGAACGCGACCGGCACGCGGCGGAGCATCAGGCGGAGCAGGCGCCGGTGTGGTGGCCGACGCCGCGGTGTGATCGGCGTTGGTGGGACGCAGGAGAAGCACACGCCGCGGGGCGGCGGCTGCAGTGGCGACCTCCGATTGCAAACTGATGTTTCCTGCAATGACAGGGATGGTGGTGGACAGGAGCCTATACCTGTCGCGCAGCGAGGTGCTCAGCGTCTGTGCATCGGAGACTGAACTCGATGCTGCGGTGAAGGTCGCGCTTGCGTCTATTGCCGCCGCAAGGGCGGCCGACGGCGCCTCGTCGAGCGCGCCGTGATCGGCCGATGTGGAGGGCAGAGACGGCGATGGGGGCACCGAGGCGGACGCGGAGGAGGAGTCAAAGTGCAACACGAGGCCATCGCCCCCCGCGTCATCGTCGTCGTCGGACATCGCGCCGATCCCAGAAGCGGCACGGTGCGCAACATCTGCGGTCTTGGAGCCGTGCTGCATCGAGGAAGCCTTTGCAGCTGTGGCGCCGTGCTGGATGGGCTGGTGGCACGGCCGCCACTCGAAACTGTTCACCTCCACGCGCCGCAGCGCCGACTCAGCCGGATTAACACGCGGCTGCTGGGCAGCGTCCGCGAGCTCCGCATCGGCGAGCTCCGCCTCGACAAGCACGCGGCGTAGCGCGTGGTAAGGCGCTGCGTAGAGCAGCAGCGTGCACGTGTATGGCCTTTCATCATCAGGGTGCGTGCCGATGCCGCCGTGGCCGCTGGCACGCTGCAGCTCGTCCGCGGAAAGCCTCACACGGAGGAGCGCATCCGTCGTGCAGGTACCAGGGCGTGGGTGAAAGCGCAAGACGAGCTCCGCCTCGACGCGCATGTTCGAGGCTCAGTTGCAGCGCAGCCGACGTGGAACCCGGTTCTGAAATCCCCACGGCGGACGAGAAGGGACCGGGAAACAGCGAAAGAAGGAGGACTTCACACAGAGAGAACAGCGGTCGCTTGATGCACGCGATCGGACGTGCGCGCATGTCTGTCTGCCCCTACGGCGGGCGTCGCCGGTGCAGGGGGCGCAGAGACGCATGAACGCGGGAGGAGGGGAGTGGCAGGAAGAGGTCGGAGAGAGAGGAGGGATCCGAAAGGAAGGGCAGTAATAGAGGATGGAGTTGCTCGAGGAGAAGCGGTGGGTGTGCCCCAATTCCAGCGCTCTCGCAGCTCAAACGCGCTGCACGGACGATGCGGTGCGCTCCCGGAGCCTTCCCCGTCCCCCTCTCCCAGTGCCCCCCTTTTCACCGGTGTTGTGCCGCCCGCGGCTTTGTGGCAAGAGAGAAGTGAGAATGTGCCATCCGGTGTCGACGCTCCACCCACCAAACTGGGTGTCTGTCATCGATGTGCCGTTTCGGCGCTCCAGCTGCCACTGATCCTTTTGTTTTTTTTTTTTACTTTGCCGTGTTTGTTGTGCTTCTTGTGTGTTGTGGATCTCTGCTCTTAGCCGATGTTAAACGTGTCGAGTTACAGGGCGCCTCGTGAAGACTCCCCCCTCCCACCATCTTCGCACAGACGCTCGCACACGCAGGGTGGGCTGGTGAGCCGCTGCCGCCAGTGTCATCCTCAACTTACGAGATGCCCTGCTTCAGCGCCTTATAAACCACCTGCACCCGTCGCATGAACTGCGCGAGCATGGCGTCGGCTGACGACACTCGCGACGGTGTCGCGGAGCGTGACGGCACTGCTGCCTCGGCAGTCAGGGTTGAGGTTGGTCGACTCCCGTTCCGGCGCAGCAGCAGCTCGTCCTCCGCATTCGCACCCGCGCCCCCGTTCGCCGCGGCGGCGGACGCAGACACGGCGAAGCTCGTGCCAGCCGCCACCACCTCGTAGAAGCTCGGCAGCCACCGCTTCGACGCGTTCTCGTCGATGAAGTAGAGCGACATGAACTTGGTGAGCAGCCGGCGCAGCGCGGTCGTGTCAACCTGCAGATCGTGCGCGCTGCGGCCGTCGCCGCCGAAGAAGAGCTGCGTCAGCCGTGATGCCGGCAGCTGGAAGATGAGGCGGAGCAACAGGATGCGGGTGAAGAGGCCAATCGTCTTGGTTGTGTTCTCCAAATCCAGTCCACGCAGCAGGCTCAGCGTGTAGATGCCGTTCTGCATGAGGTCTGCAATGCAGCAGGCGAGATTGAAGTAGCCAACAACATCGGTGGCCTCAATGCGGATGGACTTGAAGCGGTCCCAGAGGGCAAACTGCAGCGTCTTCGTGCACGCCGGCTTCGCGCTGCAGAAGCGCATCAGCACCTGCACGTAATACGCGTTGTAGCGGCGCTCCTGGCACGCGCACTGCAACAGCACCGCGCACGAATCGTGAAACCGCGTGTAGCCGGGGTCGCGGTACATGAGCATCGTGAAGCACTCCAGGTCATCCGTGGCGCTCGCGATGCACTTGAAGATCTCGCGCTTGTGCTCCGTGTTGAGCCGCTGCCCGCTCAGCGCCTTCTCCTCCGTGCGCATCCGGGCAATGCGCTCCCGCTTCAGCTCCGCCTCGTCGACCACGGCAATGCCCTCCTCCTCCTCCTCCGTTTCTTCTTCTTCGCCGTACTCGTGGCGCTCCGCCGAGGTCGAGCGGCGGCGGCTCTCGTCGTCGCCGCTGTCCGTGTGGCCCTCGTGCGCGGCGCCCGCGTCGTCGTAGCCATCCGCGCCGAGACTCGTCATCACCCCAGGGACGTACCAGCGCGGCGGCTTCACCGGCGCCGTCACCTGACTCCACGTCAGCCCAGACATGATGTTCGTCGTCAGCACGAGTCGCTTCATCGTGCGGCGCTGCGTCGCGGTGGCTTTCTCCTGGCCGGGCAGCAGCAAGCAGAGGTCCTCGAGCATCGCCTCCACAGGGGCCGCCTCCTCTGTCGTCGTGCGGCGGGCCTTGCGGGTGCGACCTGCGGCAATGTCGCCCATCACCTCGACCAGCGCCGCGAACCGCGCACTGCCCGTCGCATCGCGCATCTGTGCAGCGGCACGCCGCGCCTCCTGCAGCGACGCCTCGAGCTCCGCCGGGCTCTCCTTGAGAAGCTTCTCGCCGCACGCCCGCATGAGAGCGAGACCGCAGGCAGCCGCGCACACCGCCTGCCCCGCCAAGCCAGGGCTCGCCGCCGCTGCCGTGGGTGACGGCGACGACGCAGCAGCAGAGGAAGATGACGCCGACTGCGCCACCACGTGCGTCCCCTGCCGTAGCAGCATGCGCAGCAGCGACATCACGAAGACCACGTCCACGCCGTAGAGCAGATACAGCTGTGCTAGAATCATGAGCGTGTTGCCGGCGGCTGCCTCCTCGGCGGCGGCGAGCTGGGCGTGCAGGGCGGCGCTGAGCCGCTCCACCAACTCCGCGCCGACTTGGTTGCCGTGCAAGAGCTGCATACCGCGCAGCAGCCCCGCAAAGGGCAGCGTGCCGGTGGTGCTGAGCGGGCCGGCTTCGAGTCGACACAGCCGCTCCATCTGCTCGGCGAGGCCCTTCATCACGGACGCTCGTGGCACGCCGGCGCTTAGCATGTACTCGCTCAGGTCCTTGGTGAGGTCCACCACGTTCGCGGTAGTGAGCTTGTTCACCAGGCGACGCACCTTCTCGGTGACCTCAGCTGGAACAGTAGTGGAGTCGATCATAGCGGAGGTTGTGAGGGCCGCCGCGGGGGTTGCCGCGCGGCTGCGCGGGGCGCTGACGCTGCGTGCAGGAGAGTTCGTGCCCTTCAGCTTCGTGTGCGGCGGCGCCGCCTCTGCTTTGTGCCGCTTGCCATTGCCACTCTTCTTCTCCCCTGCCTTGGCGGCCTCCCGTTCGGCCCGCTGGCGCTTCCGCTGCCGCTCCAGCTTCTCCTCGGCGCGGCGCTCGCGGGCGGCCTCCTTCGCCCACTGCCGGTCCTGGGCCCACTGCTCGTGCTGGGCGATGCGCGTCTGCTTCTTCTCCCGCCGCTCCCGCCGGCGTCGCTCTTTGCGGTCGCGCTGGCGGTCCGCCACCGGGTCGGCCTCCTGCGCGGCAGCAGCACGCGCCTTCGAGGCGTCGTACGCGCCGTACTGCCGGTCTCCGCCGTGGAAAGACGGCGCAGCGGAGAAGGAGCGGCCGCGATCGGCGCCGCGGTCACGGTCGAACCGTGCGCCACCGCGGTGCATTACTGAGGAGGAGCCCGCAGAATGGCGTGAGGAGCGGGGCGTCGCACTATAGTCACGTTGCAGAGATGCGAATGCACGCGCTCCGTGTGGGCGTCTGTGTGTGTGTGTGTGTGTGTGTGTGTGTGTGTGTGTGTGCGTGTGTGTGTTTTAGTTCGAGACGAATCCGGCGTCTGGTGTGCGCCCCGTGATAGTGAGGCACAGGGATGCGCGAGGCTTGCGTGCGTTGAAGGCGCGCGCCCCGGAGAGTTCGTCCACGGAAGAGGGGAAGAGAGAGAGGTGAAGTGGCGGTGGAGGAGGGAGGAGGAGTGTGAAGGTCGGAGAGAGCCTCCAAGAGCGAGCCTCAGGCGTGGTGAGAAGACACTAGGAGCTCGCACGCGAAGGAGTGGAAGCACACTGCTTCCTCCGTGGTTACCCTTTCGTGTGTGTGTATGTGTTTTGCAGGATTCAGCTTGCGCAGCAGCCCAAGCTCACGTACATACGTGTGTAGCTCACAGTGTCTCCAGCACCCATGGAGTTGGTCGAAGCGTGTGCTTCTCTGTTGGGAGGGAGGGGGTTGTGGCGGCGGCGCATCCGGCAATAAGTGCGCAAACGCGCCTGGCATGACGTCACGGAGAAAGCGGGCGTGGTGGACAGCGGCAAAGCGGGAAAGGGAGGACAAGAGGGCCAACGAGGTGTCGCCGCACGGCCCCTCTTCCTTGTTCCCCCCCCCCGCCCCCGCCCGCCCACCTGCGGGTGTGCGCTGTCTCACACACAGAGAGCTGGCCTCAAGGCGGAGGAAGGTACACGGTTTGACGACGCGGGACATCCACACGCCCACGCGAACACCTCCCCAACCTCGCCATCTGTCATGGCTCATCGCCCACGAACCCGGTGTCGCGAGTCGATGAAGGTGCATGAGGGGGGGAGGGGGTGTCTGGGTATGCGGCACCCGCGTAGGCACACTCTTCCCTCAAAGCAGAAACAAAAAAGGTGACTGTGCACCGATACGCATTCCACCGTCTTTCATCGCTTTCCTCTTGCGCGTGGCCAGCACCTCCACTCTAAACACAGCAAGCGCGCTCGCGGTGCTGCTCCCACACCCGCCACGCACTCCAGCCGCACCACGCCAGCGAGGCCACGGTGCACGCGGACCAGAAAGAAAGCAGCTTGCCCGCCTCTCCCGCCACGCAGAGGGCGAGAAAGAAGATGCCGCGCTTTCGCCGCGCGGTGGGCGAGAGCAGGACACGCGCGAGATCGTCCGTGGCGGGCCGGCACACAGCGTCCAGCAGCCAGTCCACGACGTACGCGGACGCCCGCGGTGAGTGCGCAAGGCGGCCGCCCGTCAGACGGAAGAGGAGCGTGAGCGCCATGAGAGTGACGAGCACCGTCGCAGCGAAGGAGGTGAAGCTCGTGAACAGCAGCGGGGAGGCCCCAGCCGCCGCCGCCCCACCGCGAGTAGCCACGGCGAGCGCGGCGCTCACCAGCAGGCTCGAGAAGGCAACGAGCAGCGTGTGGAGCGGGAAGAAGCCTGTGCCGAGGTAGGCGAGGGTGAGCTGCTGGAGCTGCGTGTCGAAGAGCACGACGAGCTCACGCAGCGACAGGCACCGCATCTCGCACCGTGAGTGGAAGGGGGAGGGAAGGGGGGGATGTAGGAGGTGGCGAGAAATGGCTGCTTGCTCCGCGTTCGTGTGACGGAGAGGGAGAGGAGTGAGACGCGCGTGGCGCAGCCTTCACGCAACCTCGACGTTGTGCTGTGTACTGCCGCCATGCGACGCAGCGGAGGGTAAAGAGGGGCGAAGACAAGTTGTTGTGGTGTGACCAAAGCACGGGCGAGGAGAGATAAGCCGGGTAATGCGGAGGGGGCGACGAAGGACGAGGAAAAGCGTGTTCACATTGTGGAGGGGGGGGGCGTGGCAGCGGCGCGAGTAGCCCCGTGACGCGTGCGCCATCACAGCCGC
>JASAOO010003000.1:0-16873 GCA_030849075.1 Zelonia costaricensis | reverse complement strand
AAGAGGAGGAGGGGGGGGGGGGAGGAGGAGTGCGGAGGCGCAGCGTGTGCAGTGCAGTTTTGTCACCGTCGGCGATGACAGGGAGTACAATAGTAGTCATACGGATAGCTGAGACCGTGAAAGCTCGACTCACGGTGTGCACCAGAACGTGGAGCAGTTCAATCTTTGCACACGATGACGTGCAACGAGTGCGCTGGTGCTTTTGTTTTTCTTGTTCCGGGGAGTTGCTCGTGTGTGTGTGTGTGTTTGGGGGGGGGGGGGCACCGGGGCGGTGACGGAGAAATGAGGAAGGGCATGTTGAGCAGTGAGTGTGTGATGACGGCGAGTCGAATTGAAGAAAGCGCGTGGGGCAACCGAAATAAAAAGGTAGACAAAAAACGGGAGAGCATCGAGGTTGCACGTGTGTGTTTGTGCGCGTTTGATGTCTGAAAAGCAGGCGCATTTCGGCTCAGAGAGCCCACACACACACACACAAACACAGACTCATGGACGCGTGGGCGCCAACACACCACAGAGGATGCAGAATTTGTCCTCGGCGCGGCAAAGGAAGAGAAAAAAAAGCGAAAAGGGGCGTCACCGTCGCCGCTGCTGCCCTCACCGCACCAAAGAGGAAGGCAGCCTCATCTCCCTTGTCGTGCAAGCGGAGCAGGCCGAGCACCTCCATCGCATGGGCGATGCGTCGCTGAAAGAGAAGCACAGCACTTAAATAACAAAAGAGGGAAGAAGAGCACGAGGTGCTGCAAAAAAAAAAAGGACTTTGAAGGCGTGAGCGGCGAAGAGCTCAAGAAAAGACAGCAAAGGACAAGAAAAAGGTGCACGGGCGACAGTGAGGAAACAAACAAACAAACAAAAAGCCACCGGTAAAAGTTGAACCACAGCGAGAGCGGAATCTCCTCAGAAGGACACCGACTGCAAAGCAACGAGCAACGAGCAGGCACGCACGCACACACGTTTCGACGTCACTCCAAACGCGCTCTTCACTCTTCCCTCCCCCCTCTTTCAAGCCGCGTCACAAACATACACACACACATACACACACAGGGCGGCACGTCCGCTCTCTTGTGAGGGGGTGGCCATGCGCGCCTGCAAGCGGAGCCTCGGCGTGGTGATGGGGCAAAGTGGAAGACGAGAGACACTCCTGATCTCATCGGCTAGAAAGCACGTGGAATGGCTCAACACAAAACGCGAGGGGGGGGGAGAAAGGAAATGCGTGATTGAGGTCTCTGCGGTGTACACACCCACACAAGAGACGCATCGAGACAGCAGAGGTCCTAGCACAAGTGTTCAGCGACCCACCCACACATACACACCCAAAAAAGAAGAGAAAACGCCGAGGGGAAGAGTTGTGGACGGAACAGAGAAAGAGAAAACAGGGCGAGGAAGAGCACGGCAAAGAAAACACGACGGGAAAAGGAGTCGAGGAGTTCCGGCTGGGGTGCGATGGTGGGCTGCAGCACGGCTTAACAACAACTAGAAAAGAGGGAGCGAGTGAGGGGGTGGGGGGGGGGGGAGGTCGGGTGACATGAANGTGTTCCCCTTCCCCCGGACGCTCCACCGCATGAGGGTGCGCGCGGCCGTGCTAGGCGCACTCGCCGCCGACACCGCCCGTGACGCGCCACATCTGGAACGCGCCGATGCAGGTGAAGTGGTGCACCACGGCGGCGGAGAGGACGAAGAAGTGCCAGAGCTGGTGACTGTGCAGCCAGACGTCAAAGCGGCCAGGGTACCAGCGCTCGGGGATCTTGAAGATGTAAATCAACATGCCGACGCAGTAGATGATGAGAATGAGAAACATGCCGCTGTAGAGCGGCAGCGTCTGCTCATTGGTGGGCAAGCCGAAGAACATGTGCACGGTGGGTAAGATGCCGATGGAGGTGAGGGACGAGTAGAGCACCATGCGGGGCCAGTAAAACTGCTGGGTGTTGAAGAAGCTGAAGAAGGGCCCCATCAGGCCGAGAATGCCCAGCAGCGTGACCGCGATCAAGTACGCCGCGCGCACCACGGCGGAGCAGGAGAAGAGGTAGAAGACGGGCGGGTAGAAGCTGCCGACGATCATGGCCGTGATGCCAAAGTAGTCGATGGAGAGCGCGAGGTTGTGCACCTGCTCGCAGCGATGCGCACTGAGAGTGTGGTAGACTGAGGAGCCGCCGAGCATCGTCATGCTGCCAAGCTGAAAGATGGAGAAGACGAAGTAGTCGCGCGTGCGATGCAGGCCGAGGTTGAGAAGGATGTGCAGGGACAGCACTCCAACAATCAGGAAGCCGACGAGGTGCGTCCAAATGTTCAGCGTGTCGTTGTGGAGCGAGAAGATGCTCTTAAGGCACTGCTTCGTCGTGTAGCCGGCGCGGTAGTAGCTCAGGATGAACGGATTGCCCTTGAGCCACTCGGGAATGGTGCCCACATCGTACAGCGGGAGGTCGGGGCGCCTTGTCGTTGGCGAGGGGGGCGGAAGGAAGCCGAGGTGTCGCTGGGCCGTCTCGAACAGCTTGTTCGCCGCCTCCTCCACCGTCTTGGTCGTGCTTACCGCGGCTTTGTTCTTGACGAGGGCACGGCACCGCACACGCGCCTCGTAGCCCGTCAGCGTGTCGCTCATGGTGCAAGCCAAGCGAACAAGCACGACAGAAAGAGGAGGAGAGACGGCAGCGGTGGTTACGTGGAAAGACAAGTTGTCTGTGAGCGCAAAAAACTGGCGTGTTGGTTTATCTCTTAAGGTTTTCCCGCTTCACTTCGCACTAAAGGGGAGGGTGGGGGGCTGCAGGCGCACTTTGTAGAAGACCGCTGAGTTGGTGCGCGCGCGTGCGTGTGTGTGTGTGTGTGAGTGGGTGTCCGGTTGAGTTTTAGCCCTTTTTTTTATTGTTGCTGTTTCCGTGTGAGGGGTAATGATGCGTGATGTGTAGGTGGTTGTGACACTACTGTTGCACTCGTGTATGCGTGAGAAGGCGAGTGGCAGCAGTCCTGTGACGCGGTGGGAAAGACGAAAGGGGCCAAACAAAAAAAGAACGTGCGCGGTGTCGAACCATGAACGCCAGGAGACGCGTGCCCTTGTGCATTTTTTTCCCTTGTTGATGCGTTGCCACAGTGCATTCCCTCCGTGCCCCATCACAGAGCAGCAGGCGCAGCGGAATGGAGAAAAGAAAGCCACGGCAAGCGCTGAGCCGTTCATTTGCCTTTTTTTTTTTTGGAATGGGCGTGTAAAGACGAAATCCTCCGACACCGACGCGGACACAGCCTCACACACGACAACACTCAGCGCACAGCAGCAGACAACTCGCCCCACGAGTCGCGTACGGCGGTGCCAAGAGCGGCCCCGGGGTGAGCCTGCTCGGCAGCGGCGTTCTGCACCACCAGCAATCGCGTCGCACAGGACAGCTGAATGAGGTTGCACACGCCAGATGCTCCGCACACGTCCGTGCCCACGTCCGCGCCGCGCTCACGCTTCCGCCCCGGCACGCGCACCGACGCGTCGTCCGCTGGCTGCTGCTGTGCCTGCTGCTGCTGGGCTCCGTGCACGTACAGACACTTCGCCGGCGCCACGGAGCAAACCCACCGGCAGAAGGGCGACTTTTCCATAGCGGCCCGCACCGCCACCGCGTGTGGCTGCGTTGAGTCGGGGAAGATGATGAGCACCGATAGCGCCACACTCGGCGGTGCGCCTTCCATCCACTGCAGGAGGTGCGCAAAGGCGGCGGCGATGACTTCGTGGTCGAACGGGGGGTTGCACTCGAGCCGCAGCGACGGCACTGCGGCTGCCTGGACTGACGCTCCTCGGCCCTCCTCCTCCTCCTCACCGCCGCCACTCGTGAGCTTGGTCTTGACAGCGTTCGCCTCTGCAGCCGCGATGCACGCCACGGCGCTGGGGCACGCAAAGAAGTTCCCGAGAGAGCCGAAGGGCGCGTCGGTGTCTGCGAACACGGAGAAGAAATAGCGCCGCGTCGCGTTGAAGGGGCTAGCGAAGCACTCTACCACGTTTGGCGGCGACGTGCGGGGACAGGCAGTGCCGTGGCGCTCGAAGGCGTCCATGACGGACGGCGGCACGGCCGCGTGCCAGCCCGACTCCCGCTCCATGCTGCCGCCACACAGCCCGTGGTAGCGCAGCAGCAGCCGCGCGACAACAGGCAGAAAGCTCTCGGTCGCCGCGGCGTACCGTGCGAGCAGCCGACGCACAGCTGAAGGGCGAATCGGAATGCGCAGCTGCACCCCGTCCGGCGACGACGCCGTCGTCCACTCCACCTCACCGAGTCGCGGCGACGACGCGGACTGCGGTGGCGGCGCCAGCCAATCTCGCACACACGGCGTGCCGCCGCTTGCGCTGGCTGCTTCTGTGACTTCGATCACGACGGCCGTTTCCCCCGGCTCACCGGGGCACGACGGTTTGCACCCGCCCAGCTCCTCGCGCAGGCGCACGTCCTCGGTGCAGAGACGCACGGCGACGTGCCACGGCGTGGCGTCGGAGCCCTCGCCGCGCCGCAGCTGTCGCACCACGGCCACCTGCTGCGCCAGCTCCCTGCGTGCTTCGTAGAAGACACACGTTGCCTCGTCCGTCAGCTGCCACGCCGTCTTGCGCTTCTGGTTGAAGGAGGAGGCCATCTTGGTCGCCGCGCCGCACAGCTTCGTGAGCCACAGATCCAGCAAGTTCTTGGAGGCGTGGTGGGGCTCAATCGCCTCGAGCGCCGGCAGCAGCGCATCGGCGTAAAGGGGGGCCGGACTAGCGAGACGCAGCTGCGCCAGGGGGACGGCGCTTTCCGCCACGGCGTCTTGGGCGGCATCGGGCAGCGGTGCGAGGACGCCGAGGATGTCGCCGGGCACGTACCGCACCGCTGCGAGGCTCCGCGGGGCCGACGACGGCGCGGCGAGCTCGACTACTGCGGCGTGCCGGTGTACGTCAAGGATGGGGTGCACCCACTCACGCGTGGCCGGCGGCGCTGCAGAGGCGCTGTTCTGATGCCCCTCGAAAATCGCGGCCGGCAAGAGCCCTCGCGCATCGGCGGCGGAAGGGGACGGAAAGTGCGCCGCGGAAAGCCGCTCCAGCTCGCCTTGAATCTTCAATGCCGCCCGGTAGCGCAGCACCTCCTCCACCAGCGCCTGCATGACCGTTGTGCGCGCAGCGGCCGAGCGGGAGAGGGGGAAGGGGCGGGTGCCTTCTGAGGTTCGGCCCTGTGGGGTGGTTGCTGCAGACACCAGAGTGAGGGCCGGTGCAGGTGGGGATAACAAAATGGCGGGGCCGAGGGCAAGGAGACGGGTTGCATCGGCAAGAGAGGAAAGGGTGAGGAGGACAGCGCCGCCAGTTCACTCCGCGAGAAAAGGCGAGCCTTCGTCAAGAGCGCGCATCAGTGAAGAGAGGCCCACTTCGCGCGGCGAGGCGAACCATGCGGGTGCACGTGGGCGACGTCGATTGACGCCCTCGGCGGTCGCAACGACCACCACACACTGCGTCACCTGGAAGCGAAGACAGGAGGGGGAAGGGGGACGGGAAAAGGGTTGAAGCCGGCGCGCTAGCCGGCGAGGCTCAGAAGCTCCCCAGCGGCGACCATGGGAGCACGCCACTGCGGCGGAGCGCGACAAGTGTTCTGAAAAAATGGGGGGGAAGCTAAAAGCGGAACAGGAGCAGGGGTTAAGGCAAGAACACTGGGTGCAAGAAGCCGTAGCTGGACAGTTGCCTTCTTCAGCATGCAGCACGTTTACCGTCAAGGCGGGCGCTTTGGACTCACCAGCGCGCAGTCGTGTCGGTGTTGCCAGCGCTTTTCCAGAGGTTCAACAGTACCTGCTGAAACACTTGCACCGTCGTCTCCTGCGCCTCGTCCGCGTTGCCCTCGTCGCCCTTGCTGCCGCTGCACTGGCGAAGCTCAGCCTTGAAACGGGCGACGGCGTCCTGCTTGGCAGCTGAAATGCGCTTGCGGAACAGCGCGGCAACACTGGCGCCTTCTCGCTGCAGCTGCGAGAGGAAGACGTGGGTGACGGCGCGCAACTGCAGATCGAGCAAGTGGACGCGCGTCGTGGTTGCCTCGGCAGCGCGGCGGCGGCGCTCTTCCTCGCTCACATCCGCTGCTGCGCGCTGCTCACGCGCACTGTGCATCCGCACGGCGTCTGCGTGCTGCCGTTGGCAGGTTGCACTCGCCGCCGGCTGCTGCAGCGCCACACCGAAGAAGTCGGCCGCCGTCTCTGCTGGAGTGGGGCAGCGGCACGGCGCGGGAGCTGTGTGCAAGACGAGCAGACCCCACGGCAGCGACGACTCCGTCCAGCGCCACAGCCCGGCTGTGCCGCCGGTTGCTTCGTCAGCGGCCTGTGTGTGACCTGGGGCAGCGGAAGTGGCGTACCCGCGGTCGAACAGGGCGTCCATCGACGTGATCACCGGCGGCGGCACCCACGCCGAGCCGCCGCCGTCGCCAGCGCGGCCACGGGCGGTGTTCCGCTTCAGGCAGAGCGCCAGCGGGGTTGCAAAGCGCGCCTCGACCAGCGCAATAAACGGCGGCGCAGGAGGGGAGTGCAGCCGCGTTGCCGACGCCTCGGCTTCGAGGCCGCGGCAAAGCCGGTAGTACCGCTCCCGCATGCTGCGGTAGTGCATGTTGTCCTCGACAAAAAGCAGCGGCACACGACGCTCTTCTGCCGCGTCGCCCGCATCAGCGCCACCGGCAGCGCGGAGGCACCCGCGAAGCATCGTGGCGGTCTGGGCTAGCAACTGCTGAGTGGCCTCTTTCCAGCGTGACGGGGTGAAGCTGTGCTCGTCGGCCGTGACCGGCGTGGTGGCTTGCCTAAACTCCAGCGACGCCAGGACAGCGTCCATGTGTAGCACGCCAGCCACGTACCCCACACAACGACCACCCAGAATTGGCATGGCTCGTGTCTCACAACCGCAGCCGCCCACCTGCGCCGTCAGCGCGGCGAGGAATGTGGACTTCCCCGCCGCTGGAATTCCAGTGACAAGGACGAGCAGCGCCGCCGGCGTCGTGGTCATGCTACCCGTGTGTGTGTGTGTGCGTGTTTGTGGAATGGAGGGGGTGCGGAGGTCAGAGTGGAGGATGGCAGGAAGTCGGGGAGGCGACGGGGTGAGGGGGAAGGGGAAGGACGGAGAAGCACAGGGCTCGCGGTGCCCCGAGACGGCACTCTGTGTCGGCGTATGTACGCGTGACCGTGAGTTCGGTTGCAGCTGCCGTGATTCGGGCTGCTCACGGTGCCGGCGTCTTCTCTTGCGACGAGGTTGGAGGTATTACCAGCGGCAGATAGCGAAAGCGAAGTGGGGCAGAGAGGGAGAGTGGACAGTATGTGTGCACGGCGTGGGCAGCGCAAAGAAGGCACCTCCGTGTGCGGAAGCCAGTCACCGAGGCTGCAAAGGGAAGCCGTGCCGCCGCAGGGCTCAAGACGATCCTCTGTTGGGCCACGCCGAACCCGTCCTCGGCGATTTCGCTGCCACCGCGCACCAATTCAGCCTCAGCTCACTTGCTTGCCTGTTTGGCAGCATGGGGAGGCGGGGCACTGGGCACGTTGGCGCTAGCAGCGAGCTAGCCATCTACAACACTTGTATTCCTTGGCTAGGGGGCCGTTAAGCGTTGCGGGACCTTGACGCGAATCTAAGCGGGCCGAGCCTCTGGCTGCGAAATCAGAGAAGGAAAAAAAAGGAGTTAACAAAAAGTGTGAAGATGACTTGGGTACGACCAGAGTGGCACGCGTTGCTCGCCAGCGTTTCCTTGCCTTGCCCTGCCCCCCCTCCTCCCATTCGCCACACCTCTGCATTCTCAAAACACCCACCAACTTTACTCGAGACGCCGAGGGATGCGCGAGGCGGAGGCGGCAAAAAACTGGCACCGCATACAAAGTGGCTTTGCTGGCTTGCTGGAGGTGCACTGGTGAGCAGGGCAAACAAAAAGCAGCAATGCACGCTGCGGGGCTGCGGCAATGAGGGAGCAAGGTGAGAACAGAAGAAAAAGGCAAACTGTTCCCTTCCTGCGTGCTTGTGCGCGAACTCTGCATTCTACGAGCGAATGCGCCGGTGATTGAAAAGCACTTGTATCAGCGCGGAGCGGAGACGCCGTCTTTTCGCATCTTCGGCGGACTCCGCAATAGTGTCGAAGTGGCGGAGGCCAACTATCCGAGTCGCTGGCGCGACCGCGTGCCTGAACGGCTGCTGCAGGGGCTCTTCGCTGCTGGCGAGCAGTTCATCCAAGAGCTCAATGGCGTACAGCCGCTGCGTCACGTCTGTCAGGAATTGCGGAAGCTCGAGTACACGAGCCACCTCATGAATGCCGAGGAGAGGCCGGTCAGCTCCATCCTTGCCCGTGCCCGCGTTTTCCCGACGCAGCGTGAGGTCGTCTTCGCCGCTCCACACCGGCACGCGCATCGTGCGTCGTGGACTCCACTGCCCCTGGTTCTGGTGCTTCTTGACATAGGCTAGGAGGCGCAGCTGCGCAGTTGCCAGGCCCGCATCGATCGAGGCGCTAGTCTTGCGGCTGCCAATCGCGACCACACGAATCGCCTTCAAATTACGCCAAAACGCGAACCACACCGACGGCGCCACCCACCGCTGATACCGCATGAAGATCTCCACGCTCGCCTCACTCAGCTGGATCCAGCGCGCCCGCTGATGGCTGTTGCCGTGGGAGCCGACTTCCAGGAAGGTGTGTGTGTCCATGCGGCGCAGTGCGTGCGATATGGTCCCGGTCAGGAATATGCACTGTTCCACCGCCGCCCGCTTGCTCGTCGCCACCCTCCACGTCTTGCAAAGAGCAACGCCCGCCGCCGCGCGCACGAGGCGCTCCTCACAGTACTCGAGTTCCTCCAGCGTTTGCGGGACGTCCGGGCTCGGCAGATCTGCCAGCTCGAGCGGCAGCACTGCGTTCCGCTTCATGTACGCCAGCATCGCGTTAACGCTCTTCTCAACCTGCCCGTTTGGCAATAGCGTGGGCACTGCGGCACACGCCACCTGCCACATCATTATACAAATCTTGCAAACCTCCAAGCGCAGGGCCATGGTCCTCATGCGCGGCTCCATGTCCGCGTTCCAGCTCATCGGAGGCGTGTATGCAGCGCTGTCCAGTGTCATGCGGTAGGTGATGATAAGCAGCTGCTCGGCAGCGTCGCGACTTGCTTTCGACGTGCTGAACCGCTGGCAAAGCATGCCGTACGCGGATGAAATCAGCTGGACCGTTTGTAGCCGCCTCTCCAAGGGCATCCCTTTGATCGTCTTCTCCTCGCCGCACACCTCGAGCGTTCGCGCCATTGCGGCGAGGCACGACTCGTTTGTGATGGACAGATTGCAAACCTGGTACACGAGGTGGACGGTAGCAAACAAGCTCATGCTGCGTGTCGCCTGCTCCGCCGCATCGCGCTCCGCGTTGCGGGAGCGCCGCCCGCCGTCCAGCACGAAGGCAGCGCGAGTCATTTCAAAGATGGTGGTCAGGGCCTCCGAAGCGTGCGGCATGTCGACCACCGTCAGGTCGCTTGTTCGCCCCAGCTCCAGCAGGCGGTCAGTCGCCCGTCCCAGGATCACCATGGTGCTCAGGAGAGTGGCGCTGTTCGCATCCGCGGCGGCAGCGGCGCGTTGACGGGACCGGCTCGGCAACACGCGCGGAATGAGGGCCAGGCCCTCATGGATCACCTTGTACGTGCTGTCCCGCACAAGGTCGGAAGCCGCGGCGCCGCGCTCACCCTCCAGTGGGCGTCTAAGAGTGAGGCGCTGGTGGCTGTCTCGAACACGGACCACGTGTGCCAGGATGCGGTTCAGGTTTGGCGGTGGCGTGCGATGCTTGCCGAGCTCCTGCAGAAGGCCGGCCAGGTCTGCAATCAAAAGGCCCAGCACCTCCGCAGCATCGCAGCGCTGCGCCTCCGTCAGAGTGGGCTGCCTCTGCAGCCAGCCAACAAGGATGAAAGCTGTGGCGAGCAGCCGCACCGCCCTGCTGTCCCTCAACAACACCTCTCGCGCGACTTTAGGGTCGCGTGCGTCGGCGCGAATAATGGCGCCGCTGATGCGACGTGTGTTTGCTGTGAGCTTAACGATGAGAAGCCGAAGGCACCGCAGCGTGCGCAAGGACATTTTAGTCAGCTCTTCTGGCGCGTCGGCACCCTTGGGAAGTGCGGCGAAGCGGCGCTTGGAGTAGATGGCGACACCCTCGATGATGGTGATGCGCAGCAGCACGTCACCGTCAAGCTCCCGGTCAGCGTCGTCGGAGTCCAGGATTGCCTTTCCAAATCCGCTGACGCGCCGCTGCGGGGCCGTGGGAGCGTCTGCTGCAGCGCTGGGTATCGTGGGCGCGGGTGGCGTCTCGTCTGTAAAGAAGCGCTCCAGAGAATCCATCAGCATGCACGTGACCGACACATCGCCCGTTGGCGAGCCCTCGCCCTCGAAACGCTTCGGCGGTTCCGCGTGTTGCAGTGGGTTTTCCTCTGCCTCGCCGTCGTCGTCGTCCTCCGCCCCCGAAGTGTACTGCCACTCCGCTCTGTTGCTCCCCTCATGACCCATGCCTGTCGAGTAGTCCCTAGACAGACAGGAGAGATCGATGCTGCTCGCCGCAATGCACATTTGCTTGATGTGATACTCGCGGTCGAGCTGGCGAAATGCGAGTTCGTGGTCTGTCGCGAGCATTCGACAGTACTCGCGTATCAACGGCATCGTGCGTCGAACCGCTGAGGGCAGGAGCGCCAGATCGAAGCGCAGGTCGCACAGTCGCGAGGCGAGCAGGGAGAACATGATACGGCGGTGACCGGCGTGGATGAAGCCAAAGAGTGGCACTTCTCTCTCTGCTTTCCCGCTTTCCCGCACCGCCTCTGCCCGACGCGCCTCGGCATCGCTCACCGCCACGGCGAGAGCCTCGTTCGTCGTTTCCGCCCAGGCGGGCTCACGGCAGAGGGTGACATTCAAGATGAAGTTCAACTCGCCCGACGTGAGCGGGCGCACGGCGACAATCGCTTTTGTGTGCCGAAGCAGCGCCATGCTTGACAGGGCGCGGGCAAAGGCGTCTCGGGCAAAGGGAGTGTAGACGGGGTGGCGCTCCACGGGCGGCACGTAGTCCAGGAGGTAGTCGTTCTGCCGAAACTGTGCCAAGGCACACGCCTTGTCGTAGCGCAGCCCGCACTCGACGACCTTCGGCATCAGGAAGGTCAGCTCAGCTTGCCTGACCACCTCCGTGCTCGACTTCTCCATGACCTCCGACAGCGGCTCTAGGAACATTTGGCCCGTCGAGGACTCGGGCGCTCGCGCCAAGGACTCCACGTAGTCGCCCGGCATCATCTCCCCCTCCGGAGGAAGCCGGTGCACAACCTCATCGAGAACTTCCGTCAGGTCCACGTGGGGCATGGTGGCGATGGACGCCTGCAGCCAGCTCGGCAGCGTTGCCGCGGCCGCAGTCAGCAATCGGTTCTCCTGTTCCGCTTGTCGCACCGACGCGGTGTGTCCTTCGCGCCGCGTCCAGCGCTGGATGGAGTTCCCGTGTTGCTCCGCTGCACCGAGGACAGAGACGAGGAGCACAAGACTCAGTGTAGGCGCGTCTTTGTACCGGGCTGGCACGACGTGGCGCAGCAAGCAGCAAATGACCGTGTTCACCCGCGGAGCAGGGGCAAAGGCCGCGCCCGTAAAGACGGCGAAGCGTTGCACCGCGAAAGCAGCCGCACTCTTGGGACCGGGCGAAGGCAGGGCCAGGAAGAGGAGGATGGCGGGCAGCCAAGACACCACGTGCGGTGTTGTGCCCCAATCCCTGTATTCGTGCGAAGGGCGCGTTAAGTCGATCTCGGTCCGCCTGAACTGGTATATTTCTGCGCTGCAGTGCAGTGTAATGAGCCGCCTGGAGCTCGAACTGAGGTCAGCAAGCAGCGTGGGCGAGATGCGGCTGACGACGCTGAAGTTACGCGACCCAACCCGCCGAAGGAAGGTGAGTACGGCGGCATCGAAGTGGGACATGGGGTGCAAAGGAGAGCCCAAAAGGGGACACAAGTGAGGGGACAACAACAACAAAAAAGGGCGACGGAATGCTCTGCAGCGAACACTTGGTGCGCGCCGCGTGGGACGACTCTTTCGTACTTCCCGATCCCCAGACGTTGTCGGCACGCGACAGGCGGTCCAATCGCTACGTCGCTGCGCAGACCTCGCAAGCTAGGCCCCGGGGGAGGGGGGGGGGTTGGTCGCACGGACGCGAACGCCTACACAAGAACACACACTAACCGGCGAGAAGGAAGGAAGCACGGGTGTGCACCAGCGCACCAACTAAGACACCTGCCAAGATGCGAGCAGATGAGGTTCTGTGATGCCCATGGCGGCAGTGAGGGAGTAGGAAAGTGATGGGGTTGGGGAGGGGGGCGGAGAGGAGAAGCAGCAGGATTGAGAGGGCCGTTTCAAGTGTGTAGGAGAGAAAAAGGCAACGGCAGCGATGACTTCAACGCAGGAACGACGAAGAAGCGCGTGCCCTGTGCATCGCAGTGGCATCGTCAGATGGAGGGGAGGGGGGGAGGGGTCGCGACGTAGCTCAGCGCAAGAACTCTTTTTCCTTTGCCGTGCGTGCTCCTTGGACAGCGCCAGCAGGGGGTCACACGCTGAGTCACTCGCCGTTCTTTCATTTGGGTGTGCGTGTGTGTGCTTTCTCCTGCGCCCATGTCGGACGAGGCTCATGTCGCCCTCCCTTTGCGATGCACATACGGCGCCGGGATTGCCTCGTCGTGTGGTACGGGGCGGTATCGGCAGCAGTCCGAGACGGAAAGAGGGGAGGGGGAGGGGAGAGCTGTCGGAGTCTCGCGAGCAGTGCGCCAGGGGACCCGGCTCGTCAGGGACGCATTGCGAGCTCAAGAAGCTCAACGTCCTTCGGAATGGTGGCGGTGAGGACAATGATCGAGTACGGGTACCAGCCTGTGTCGACAGCGTCGGGTACGGGTGGGCCATCACGGTGCGCCGGGTTCGGCACAAAAACTCGTTGCGCAGCCGCCGCGACGTCGTCTTCGAGCGCTGCCGTGGCGCGCTGCAGCCCCTCCATGGCCACCCGCTGCGCAAAGAGGAAGCGGACGACGTTTTGCGCCCCAGCGGGAAAGCTGCGACCCCTGCCGCAGACGCGTGCCACACGTGTGTCGCAGAGAGTCACAAGCGGCGACGGCGGCGGGGTGACGGTGGCAAAGTAGCGGTGAAAGGCTGTGAGGGCGTGCTGCAGGTACTGCCCACGTGTCCACCGGCACCGCCCCGCCGCGGCCTCGGCGAGCCCTTGGTCGGGCGACTCCGGGAGCGCTGCGGGGAGGACGAGAATGTCGTCCTCGATCTGGAGGCCGATGCCGCGCTGAAACGCGGGCGGCAGCTGCTCCGTCGTCAACCCGAAGCGAGCAGCCCGCAGCGGGTCGGGGACGTAGACGCCGGGCTCGACAGTGTGCATCATGCCCCCTTGCAGCCGGCGCTCCGGTGCTGAGGCGGGCCGATCCTCACCACCGCCGCCATCGCGCGCGAGGTCCAGCTCCTCGTGAAGGTCAAGGCCAAAGGGATGGCCAAAGTAGTGGGCGCAGAAGCAGGAGCGGACCAGTGCGAGCGGCACCCGCGCCTCGTCCTCGTCCTCAACCGCCGACGGTGGGACGGCAGCACCCGCTCTGGATCGGCGCCGGACATCGACGCCGACGTCGCACAGCAGGGAGCGCGTTGCCTCGACGTGCAGGCGCGCCACCGCCGCGAGCGGCACCCCTGGCGCTAAGCACGCGAGAAGGCGACGCTGCAGTTGCAGCAGGCCCTCGTAAAGCGCCGCCTGCGATGGCGAGAAGGCGATGCGGCCCACGGGAAACGTCCGCGTGCAGTCGGTCGGCACTCCGTCCACCTCCACCCCAGCATCGACCCGCACCACGTCCCCCGGGTCCGCCACCCCGTCGTTGTCGGTGTAGTGGATCTGCGACCCACGCACGCCACCGCTGGCGACAACAGGCACGTACGCCGAGCGCACCAGCGCGGCCGCCCCAGCCGCGGCGCTCAGCTCAACCACCGCCTGCTGGAAGGCGCAGTGCAGCACGTGCTCGCACCGCGTCGTCGCGGCGCACCGCAGCACGCGTGCGAAGGCGTCCTCGGTGGCCCGGGCGCTGCGGAGGTGCTGGCGCACTTGCGACGGGCACTTCACCTGCCGGTACGCCCACGCGCACGGCTCGGCGCGGCGGATCGGCAGACCGACGTGGGCCCGTGCTTCGGCCACCGCGCCGCACCGTGGCGTCGCGGTGGCCGCACGAGCAGCGCGTCCAGCGCTACCCACCGCAGGGGCTGGCACCAGGCCGGGCGTGCAGCCCGCGGCGGGTGCGTAGCGGAACTCAACTACGTGGCATGGGGCCGGACTGCGGTGCTGCGTCTGCGGGAGGACAAGTGGACGTGGCAGCCGCACCACAAAGGGCTCGGCGCACAGCGTCGAGAAGAGCGCCTCGAGGGGGTGATGGAAGGCCGCCCGCGGTGAGGCCGAGCCCGGGGACGCCACGGGCCTGGCTGGGAGCCGATAGCGCCGCCCGTCCCAGCGCAGCTGCTGCGGATAAGCCGCGCACACCTTTGGCATCACTGCGAGGAGGCGCTGCGTGCTGTCTCGCGGCGCGGGGGCTTGCATTCCCGCCGCCTCCGATGTGGCCCACGCATCGAGGTGCTTGTGCGCCATGGCGTCGATGAGGCGCCGCACGGCAGCGCAAACGGTGCTCACTTCGTTTGTGACGACGAGGCTGCGACTCTCCTGCCCCATCGAGTCGCCAGTCCCCTGGTCGGCACTCAGCAGCTGCTCGTAGTGCTGTAGCGGGGTGTCCTCGGCGGCCCACACCAGCGTCGAGGGGTCTGTAGTAACGGGGGGCACGCACAGCAGCGTGCGCGTGGCGACCCCGTCGCGCATCTTCGCAAACACGGCCAGTGTGACGCGTACGTCTTCGCAGTTTGACGAGGACGGGGGCTCGAGTTGCCGGCGCATGGGCAAGCGCAGGCCGAAGAGGTGATACCAGAGAGCGTCTTGGTGGTGCGGCCACAAAATGTCGTGGCTGTAGAGCGAGTCGTCCGCGGCGGGCAGGAGGACGAGGGAGTGCGCCGGCATGCACTCCAAAAAGTGCCGGCGGCGCTGCGCATACTCGGCCGGCGTCACCTCAGCCACCCGCGGCGTAGTGATCGCGGTGCAGAGAGCTCGACAGGAGAATCGCAGCGCCGACTTGGCCGTCCGTGTCGGCAGAGGTCTTCTGCGTAGCCCGCGAGACCATCTCGGCTGCATGCCTTCACCGTCAACGTCCACTTTTTTGTTTGTGTGTTCTCTGATTCGTTGCGAGGCTTCCTCTCGGGCAGGCGTGCGCATGAGCACGGATGGCGTGGTGCGTCGGTGCTCGCTCGCCTGCTCCTATGGTTTCGCCGCTGTGCAGCCTCTGGTGATAGCGCAGGTGGCGAAGGCGGGCGTGGGGAGGCGATCGTGAAGGAGGAACACGTGGGTAGGTGCGGTGCAGCGTCATGGCACACTCTCGATCGTGAAAGAGAGCAGGGGCGAAAGAAGTGGCTGGACTCTTTTTGTTGTTTTGTGCTACGTGCAAGGCGTGCATTCCACCGTGCGCGTTTTACACAGCTGCTGCACCGGCGGTGTTGCACACGTCACCGCACGTCAATATCTGTGCCGCAGGAGACGAGCCACACCCCAGCGCACAGCTCCATGCGGTTTCTCTTTTGCTTTGTCTTTGTCCACCCTTTCAGCACACCCTTTTTATTTTTGGTTCTTCTGTGTTCCGTCCAGTCGAACTCTGGACCACGGCGAGCTTTGCACACACACACCAAGATTTTCGTACATGTGGAAAAAAAAAGGGCCGAGACGAGCGTGCAAAGAGACGTCACGCGAGCCGTTAGACTCGGCCACGATCAGACAAGACAGAAACAAACAAAACAAACAAAAACGCCGCCTTGACGAAGCGCAGGACTCGCTCTGCTCGCGTGTATGGTCTGAACTGGAAAGTCAGGAGAAGGAGAGAGTGGAGGGGAGGGCGCGCGGGGGGGGGGGGGTTTCTGTTAGTTGGCACACATTCACGTACCCACACAGAGAGCAAGCAAGGAAACAACAACAAAGAAAACAACAGCACACTGCCCGGCAACGCCTTGGCTTCTGTGGTGGGGCACGGAAATGACGAACACGGAAAGGGCACGTCTACCCGCACCCGCTCTCTTTCCTTGCTCTGTGCGCACTTGCGTGCTAGCGCCTCAGCTTGTCTTTGTCACGATCAAGCCACATGTACACCAGCACACCCACTCACACGTACTCACACACGTGCACCACGGTTACGCAATCTTCTGTTTCACGTAGTACTGCTCAAGGTACCGTTCCGACCATATCGTGAGGCCCACGGCGATGGCGACGTTGAGAATGACGCTAGACAGGCACAGGTAGAAGGCGGAGTTGACTGTCCTGTCGAGGAAGTAGCGCCGGGTCTGGTACGTGCGAAGCTCGTCGAGGGTCGTCTCGACGGAGACGTTCATCATTTTCAGGCGGTCGGAGTAGTCGAGCATCTCGGGCGGCTTGTCCACCACAAAGGCGTCGTCTTCCAGCTTTGGCGGCTCGACGATGTCGTTGGCGGCGCTGAAAAACATTTCGAATCGCATGGCGGGCTTCATGAGGGGAAGCACAAAGCACATCTTGTACGTGCCCGTCTGCTCCGCGTAGAACGTGACGGGCGATGTCTCGCCAAAAGTGTCCAGCACCTCTGTCAAAGGCAGCTCCGGCCCGCGCTTGTGCTTCTCCGTGCTCGGGCCGTACAGCCGCGTGCTGATGCCGGCCAGGCGCGGGTCGATGCAGCGGTGCTGCAGCGTGACGAGTACGGGATCGCCCTGCGGGTCGCGGTAGGCGTGGTAGTCTACACAGAGCTCCTTGCCGGGCAGCAGCTTCACGTACACGTCCGAGTGGATGAACGTCACCGCGCGCGCCTCCTGCACGCACAGCGCACAAAG
>JASAOO010002999.1:0-16827 GCA_030849075.1 Zelonia costaricensis | reverse complement strand
GCATCCGCGGCTTTGGCAGCGATGCCGTGACAGACCCCGCGCTGCCTCGCTCGATGGACGCGAGCAAAGTCTTCCATCCCGTGTGCAGCTCGTGGTCGGCGGCGCAGCTGTGGATGGCGCCGCTGGCAGGGGAGCTGTGGCACCGGTTCCGCGAGTACGAGTCATGCTACCTGCGCGAGGGCCGGCAGGTGGTTGTGGTGTGCCGCACGTACGTGGCGCCGGACCAGGCGCGCCGTGGTCAGCGCAGCCAGACCTTCCGGCGGCAGGTGCCGCTGCCCAACAACGTACCCGATGCGTTCGAGATCGCAGAGCTCGGGCTGCGCGAGTTTGTAAAGCTCATGCGCGAAGTGACCGGGGTGCCAGCGAGGACAGAGGCAACAGATGGTCCCAGGGCTGCAATCGCAGGGGAAGGGGCGAGCAGCTCCACCTCACCACCGCCCCCCAACGCGGACGCGCCGTCGGAGCCGACGCTGCCTGCACGCACGCTGGTAATATGTCGCGACCCGCTTCCGATGCCGCCGCTGCACTTCGTTGCCATCGTGATTGTCGGCCTGCGTCTGTGCACCGCGGCCGCGGACGGCGACGCGAGTGCTGCGCAGCGCTCTTTGACGGACATGTTTGCGGCAATGAAGTCCTCCGCTGCGGTGAAGGCGACAGCGGCGGCACCAAATTCGCACGTCGGCAGTGCGGCGGGCTCGACTCTGCGAAAGCGTCCGCGGCAGCACAGCCGCTCTGCGGGTGTGGCAGGCGACGGTGCGTCGGCGAGCGCGGTGGTCGTGGAGGACGTCGACGCCGAGGACAGCCACGCCGAGACCGACGACGCGGAGAGCAGCGTGAGCGATACCGTCTCTCTGCGGGTGTCGGCTGATCACCGGGCCTCCGTCACACCGGCAGCGGTGGCACCACCACCGCGCCGCACGCTGGCGGATTTCTTCCACACGCCCGCCGACGCAGCGCCATCGCGCGGAGTGACGGCAAGTGTCGAGGTGGAGGCAGACCTCGAGAGTCCCATTGCACACTTGCAGCGGAGCTGCGTGAGCATCACCGAGGTGAGCTCTGGTGAGGACGACTAGAAGGCGGAGTGAGAAGGGGTGGCGAAGCCGTGCTTGCGCGTTGGGTGCTCGCATGGTCTGCCCCCCTCTCTCTTCTCTCCTGTCTTCCCAATCGCCCTGTATCTCGCACAGACGCAGCACACGTGCACACCCGAGGCAGACACACGGAGGCACTCATGGACGGCACCCGGTGGGGGTTCACCGTACCTCTCCCTAGAGGCACGGTGACACACACACACACACACACACACACACACACACACACACGAAACTCGCTGATGCCCTTACACAGCTCTCCTTGATTTGCGATACTCTCACAGGCGGATAGCTACCGGCCGCGTGTGTGCGCGGTGCCCTCGCAGAATCCTCGGAGAATAGGGAGAAATAAGAGCGTCACACGTGCACAGTGCTGCTCTGCCCATCCGAACACCACCCTGACGCTGCGCCAGTGTACGAAGCCGCACCCCCCCGTGTTGCCGCTTTGCGTTGCGTGCGTGCTTTCCGCGATGGCCGCTCCTACTACCTCAGTGACTTGACTCGATCCTCTTTCTCACCTCTGCTACCTCTTGTTCTCCGTTTGGGAATGCGCATATCCCATCACACACACACACACACACATACACACGCACCCAGATCTACGTGCGGAGTCACTCTTCAGCTCGCAGCTTCTCTTATCTTCCCAACGCTGCTGCATCTCTTGTGTTTGTGTCAAGAGAAGGTTTGACGTGCAGTGCTGCGAACTGCATCGTTACCCTGCCTTCTCCCCTCCCTCTCCGGTACTCAGGTCGTTGTCCCCCCCATCCCCTTTCATCACCTCCGTCCCACATCAGCTCCGTGCGTGCGTGGACGTGTACGCCGCCTCCGTTCCCCTCGCCGTCGTGATGCACGTGTACAGCTGGGAGACCGCCGGCGGGGCGCAGCGGCAGCGCCGCAAGGTGAAGAAGACGGGGACGGTCGTCCTTCACACGGACGAGCGCGTCGACACGGCCTTCGACCGCCTACAGAAGGAAGTGACCGTGGAGAAGCGGCACACGTCGCAGAAGGAGGCGGAGGCGGCGCTGGCTGACCCGCACCACCACCAAGCCAACTCCATCAAGACCGCCCTCATGACGGCCGCGACGGCGAAGGTGCTGGAGGGCAAGATGGGCTTCACCGGGCTGTTGCCGTGCCAGGCACAGTGCTACCGCGGCGTCTTCAACGGCCGCGACGTCATCCTGCACAGCCGCACGGGCAGCGGCAAGACGCTCGCCTACGCGCTCCCGCTCATCGAGCGCCACCTGCTGGTTGAGCGCACCGCGACGCCGGCGCCGAAGCAGTCCAGCCCCGAGGCGCCGCCGGGGCCCTTCCTGCTCATCTTCGTCTTCAGCAACGACCTTGCGATGCAGACCAAGAGCGTGCTGGAGAAGATCTACGGCAAGCAGACCAACCTCCGCATCGCCGTCGCGGGCGTCGACGACCTGCAGCCCACCTCCGACGGCGCAGCGGTGGACATCTTGATTGGCACAGTGCGCAACCTCGACGAGGCGATTCGCGGCCGGCGCGCGGCTGCCGCAGCCACGGCGGTGGAGGAGGCGGAGGCGCAGCAAGAGGCGCGGCTGCTCGGCCAGAAGCGGCAGCGTCAGCCGGGGTCGGCCGGTAAGAAGGCGGCGGCACCGCCTGCGGCGGACTCGGACGACGAGAGCGAAGACGACGCAGACGAGGAGGAGGATGCGGAGGAGGAAAAGGGGGATCGCGATGAGGCGGGAGGCGGCGCCGTGATTCGCGCAGCGCGCGTGCGTGCCATTGTCGTTGATGAGGTGGACATGACCCTCGGCCCGCGCTTCTCGGCGCTGGGGCGCCGCATGAAGAACCTGCTCAAGTTCATCCGCAAGTCGAACGGCTCGCTGGCCGACGGCCTGCTGAACGACTTCCGGGCCCACCACTACGTCCTCTGCGGGGCCACCATTCCGAACTGGGTGCTCAAGGCCGGCTTCCTGGGCGTGAAAAAGTACTACTACCAGCTCGTCGCCGTCGGCTCGGCGAAGCTGCCGGCGCAGCTGGAGTGCTTCCACGACGTCTGCAGCCTGGCGGAGCGCGTGCCGCGTGCCGTGCAGCTGCTGACGGAGCACACCGCCTTCCACGGCCGCGTGGTCGTCTTCGGCAGTCCAAAGCAGCTCACCGCGCTGGAGGCGGCCTTGCGCACCGCCGCCACCGCTGCGCCTGCGGAGACCCCTACGGGCAAAAAGAAGCTGAACAAGAAGAAGGACGGCGCCGCTGCGTCGTCGGTGGCGGTGGCGTCGTCGTCCTCGTCGTCGGCCCTCGTCGTGCGGGCCCTCACCGCGCAGAAGGACGAGGTGGAGCGCGTGGCTGCCATCGAGGACTTCAACAGTGGCGTGGCGCAGGTGCTGCTGTGCACCGACGTCGCCGCCCGTGGGCTGGACTTCACGGCGGTGGACACGGTGCTCATGCTGCACCTGCCCCGCGACGCACTGGCAGCCGACACCTTCGTGCACCGCGCGGGTCGCACGGCGCGTGTGGGGCGGCCTGGGCGCTGCATCCTCCTGCACCAGGCGGCGGAGGCGGCCGTCGTGGACGCGATTGCCAAGTCGACCCACGCGGTGTTCAAGGCTCTTCAGCCCGCGCTCGCCGCTGCCGGTGTGCCGGCGGGGGCCGCTGCCTCTGCCGCGCCGGCGACGTCGAAGGGCAGCGCGTCGGCTGCGGCGGTGCCTGTGGCCTCTATGAAGCTGGTGGTCCGCAACCCGTTCCGGTACACGAAGCCGAACGTGAAGGTGCCCACGGCGATGCACGTGCTCGACAGCAACGTCGATGGGCCTCTCAAGGCGCTGCTGTCCGACGTGCACGAGGAGGAGGGTAGCAGCGGGGAGGTGGTCGTCTTCAGCGTGCCGGTGAGCCACGCACACGAGGTGAAGCAGCAGCTGTGGAAGTACACTCTTCAGGAGGCGTAAGCACCGTACCAGTGGCGATATCGGGTGCGGCGGTGGAGAGGGTGGGGGGGGGACTGACGTCACCCACACGGAGGCAGCAACGCGGGTGAAGGTACGAGCCGCTTTCCGATGGCTCTGCCGCCTCGAGCCTTTTCTTCCCTGAAGCTCTACCCCCCTCCCCACCCCTCCTGCGCACCGCGCAGCGTTGGGGTGCCTCGCTTGTGACGCGTGTGCGCGATTGGATCTGTGTGTGTGTGTGTGTGTGTCTGTGTGTACTGATCTCTGGGTGGATGTAGGTTAACGATAAGGCATGTCAAGGCCGCGACGGTGCAGTCCCGCTGGACGTTTCGGCACATATGGGCCAGGCGGAGAGGGGAGGGGGGAAAGGGGTGCGGTGACGGGTGCTGCACGAGGATGGCGCCACCTTCCCCCCTCTCCCCACCCCGAAGAGTCCTGCCTCAGAGGAAGTGAGGCCCGCTGATGAAACCCGGGCACACGTCGCGGCTCACTACACGCCAACCGAGTAAGGAAGATTAACCATGGGGTGTTTTTTTTGTGTTGGGCGCACCTTCTCAGCAGGTGGTAGCACGAGGAGGCGCGACGGGAGGCCTCTTCGCCCGTCTCGCGTGAGTTGCGAGTGTGCCTCCTCGCGTGAGCTGGACATGCGTGCTGTCCGTCATCACACGGTGCATAAGAACGAAAGCAACACGCATCCGCGCCGCTCCAGGTCGAGCGGGGCGGACTCTCCGTCAACCGTCAGACGTCGGCTTCCGTGACTAACCTCGCTGTGCTGTGCTGCCCTCAGCGGCACTTGAGAAGGGCACGCGGGCATTGACGCGGACGACTGCCACAGCGCGCGTCGATGGCGCTTCCATGAAAGGCGGGCGCGGCCATACAGCGAAGAGGGGGAGGGGGGGGAGTTCAGACTGCGCCTCCTCTCGTGTGCGGCCCGCGGGGCTCTTCTCTGCTCCGCATGCGTGTGCATGGGTGGACACCTTCTCTCTCTGCCGGCCATCGTATGCGAGTTGAGCACCCCGAGCATTGCGTGTCTCGCCAAAACGCAGGCCTTCGCTCTCGCTGCAGCTGGTGCGGCCACGGACACCCTTCCCCCCCCGGCTGTTGCTTCAGTGCGTCCTACGATGTGTTTACGGCTTCTCCCTCTCGTGTCTTTTATCTCCCTCTGTGCTTCCCCCCCCCCTCACACGCGGTGCAGTTACATGTGCGTGCTGCCGTCTGCGAGGCCGCACACAAGAGTTCCTTTCACGCACGCACACACGCACACAAGGGCTCGCGCCCACCTTTGACCTCAGTGATCCTCCTCTGCACTAGTAGTGCGCTCCCCACTCGCGTTTCGTGTGGGCGAGGCCAGCTCGACCACATCCTGCAAGCCATTCCATCAACCGCTGCTGCCGGTCTTTCGGGGATGCTTCTCCGTCGCCGCACTGCCGCGGCTCTCCCGCAGGCAATCGCCGGAGGGCGACTTCCCACCATCGCCTGGAGCGCGTGTGCGAAGTCGTCGGGGACTCACGGTGCCGTCACAGCCGCAGCCGCAGCAGCGCTCTCTGCCATCGGCACCACGCGCGACCTCCGTGTCGTGCAGCTGACGAACTGCACCGCGACGCAGCGGCGGCATGCCGCCTCGCAGGCGACAGCCACTACACCCGCTGCTCCGGCTGCGACATCGACAGCGGCTGAGGGTCCCGTCGCGGCCCTCGCCGGCGTGCCCTCGGACGTGATGCAGCGCATCATCGGCCAGCACCAAACCATGCGCCGCCTCCTGCGGCTCGGCGCGGGGCACTCCGCGGTGCCCCTGCACGGCATCGAGGAAGTCTTCGAGCGGCAGATCGGCTTAGGCCTTGACGGCACCCGAATCTCTCCGCCGAGCACTGCGGCCACGAAGCCGGCAGGTACTGCCGCGGCTGTTGCCACCGAAAAACACCACAGCGTGCCGCGCCACCTGCTGCTTATGGCGGTCTGGCGTGTGCTGCAGCACGACTGCTACTTCGCGCGCAAGCCGACGCCCAGCAGCACCACCACCACCGCAGCCGCTGCAGATGCTGCTGCCGCGGGTGATGTGTCAGCGCAGAGCTTGTGCGTCGTTCCGCTGAACTGGCGCGACGTGCTGGAGCGGTTGGCGGCTCAGATCCCGTACGAGGGATGGACAGAGGCAGCGGTGCTGGCCCACCTGCAGTCCACCAACCCCATCTGGGTCACGCTCCCGCCGCTGTGGCTGCCCGCGTACGGCAGCGGCGCAACCTCCTTCCCGGCGTTTGTGCGCCAGCACTTCTCCACGGTGCTCACTATCACACGGTCTGCCGTGACGGGCGAGCTGCTCTTCCACCGCGCCGGGCACAACAGCGTAGCGGTCACGTGGCGGCCAAGTGGTGCTGCTGCTGGCGCGGATGCGGCGCCGGTTGCCGTGCGGCCCAGCGAGGTGTGCGACGCGGTGCAGCACGCACTGTACACCCTCGGCCGTGGCCACCAGCTGCCCCTCTGGACGGATGTGGCGGCGGTGGCGCCGTTGCTGCCGGTGCGGACGGGCTTGTCCAGCGGCGGGACGGCTGCATGGCATGCGGCGTTTGTGCAGAGCGCCGAGCTTCGCGGGTGCTTCCGCTTGGAGGCGTACGTGCGGGTGCGCGCGTCACCCTCGTGGCGCCGGTGGACCGTGGTGGTGGACAGCACAACGCTGACGCCAGCCCAAGTGACGGCGCTGCTCACCGCCGCAGCGGCAACTGCGGCAGCCGAGGCGGGTGGGGCGGCGCCACCGACTTTGGTGCAGCTGCTGCGGCGTGCGGGAGCACCGCGAGATGCGTACCAGCAGGCGTGCTGCGCAGCGGCTGGGCCTGTGACGCTGGTGCAGGACGTGATTGTGGACGCGCTGCTGGAGCCCCAGCACCTGCTCGCGGCGCTTGTAGAGTCCGTCGCGGCGGAGGTGGCGCAGAAGAGGCCTGGGGAGACACCGACCGCGGCATCGAACGGGGGTGCGGCGGCGTGTGTGCCCAACGTTGATGAGGGTGATGTCGACGCAGTGGAGGAGGAGGAGGACGAGGCCGCTGACGATCTCCCTGACGAGGAGGAAGCAGTGCCGGCATCGCCAGCGACGGCGGCATCAGTCGCGCCGGCGGCCTCCTCCGCGACGACTGCGCTCGTGCTGTGCGGCGCCTCTGCCAAGGCAGCGTTTGCGGCGGTGCTGGCGGAGGTGCACTCGCCGCTGGTGACCGTCTCGCTCGTCGCTCCGGTGGCAGACGCGTAAGGCGGTGTGGGGGGAGGGAAAGATGGCGGCATGAGCGTGTGATGCAGACCTCGACAGGCGGCGGGGGCGGTGAGGTTGCGATAGGGTCGCCCCCCCTCCCACATCTCTGCTTTGCCCTCTTCCCTGTTCCTTTCTCTCTCTTTCGAGTGTTGGGCGAGTGCAGTCGCGCTTCGAGCCGGTCCTTGCCACGATGGCGCCAGGCGGAGGGTGCGCGTGGATCTTGTCACAGTTTGAGGTTGTAGTGTTGGCTTGGGTGAGACAGAAGAGGGCGTTTCGACTCGGGTGTGGCGCGAATACAAACGGCCGTTCACCACACATAACTTGCACACAGGCACACACACACACACACACACACCAGCACACGTGGACACAGTGGACATGTGCGCACGTTGAAGGGGTGCGAGGAGAGCGGTGGGGGCGGGGGAAAGGCACGCCGCCTCATCTGGTCGTGTTCTCTCTCTCCCTCCTTCGGTCAACGTGTGAGTGCGGGCTGCCACGGGTGCGGGGCACTGCGTGCAGAGCGGGTGCATGCGTGCGGCAATCCTCCTGCAGCTCGTGCCTCTGCAGCTCGTCACCCCCCCCCCCTCCACACACACAAGCATCCACTTCGAAACGACGCGGGGTGCATGAAAATCACCTGTGCTCTTGGGTGCTACGCCGGCGTCCCAACGCTGCAGCGCTGCATCCGCGGCCTTCATTTCCCATTCAACTGCCTCTTGCGACGCTTGCTGGCCTCCTCACTTGCTCTCTCCGGCCTCACACAGCGCACTCTTGTCCACCACAGCACCAGAAGCACGCGAACTCAGCCCTCACCTTCCCGCTGTCTGCTCAGTCTCGCACAGCGTTCCTAATTCCTTTGCCCCTCACCGTAGCTCTCGCTCCCACTCCTCCGCATCTCACACACACACACTCGTAGGCCGAGTCGTTGCGGCGCTCCGCAGCAGCGCGCCACCTCGCCTCAATCCCACCCGGGCCCTCGCAAGCCTGCGCGTCGCTGCGCAGCGACGACGGTTCGCTGCTCCACGGCGAGCGATCCTGCGCAACGTCGGCGCCAGAGCAACCTCTTGACAGAGGAACACACAGACACACATACTGCTATCCTCACGAACACATTCACACTCACTTACCCGTCTCCCAGCGGCTCGCCATCTGTCTGTGTGTCTGTGTGTCTGTGTGTGTGTGCAAAGGGCAGCAGGGCCTCATGGCAACCTCTGACCCACATCCGGCATCGGCCCTGGCCGCCTTCACAATGCCAAGCCAATACAGCGCGCTGGGCCCCATGCCCGCGCCCGCACTCGCCCCGCCGGTGCACGGCAGTGGAGCAGGAGCCGCTGCTCCTTCGCTTGGTACAACGAGCGTGGCCGCTGCCGCGTGTCCTCAGCCACCCTCATTGGAGGTGCCTTTCGTGGCTGCCTACGGCGCTCCGGCGGTCGCTGGTGGGTACGCGGCGCCGCATGGCCTGAGCGACGGCGCGCGGCCCGACGTCACCGCCGCGGGAGGGCCGCCTTCAACGCTTCTTCCTTGTCCCCTTTCCTTCAATCCTGCCGGCGCGGTGACAGTGGACCCCTCCCCAGGCGCGCCTGCCACCTGCTGGCCCTCGCGCTCCCCGCCCTGCCCGCGTGCACCGCCGTCACTGCTGCCGCACACGACAGGCGCTACAGAGGAGCAGGCGGAGGAAGAGGAGTCCGACGTGGACGCACCGGTCGCCATCTTTGAGCCGGGTGACGCCTCTGGGTGCGGGAGCGTCGCCGAGGACGGGGCGGGCGCAGAAGAGGACGACTCGATGGCCCTCCGCGAGAGGTCGCCGTCGAGCGGTGCCCCATCGGCGGATTCACCGGCGCGATTGTACGTGCACCCCGTTGCCGCCTCCGCCTCCGCGCTGAGCGGCTCCTTTCTCCTGCCAGCCGTGGACCCCATCACGGCCGCTCTGGCGCGTCAGCAGCAGCAGCTGCACCGCGGCGAGCCGCGCTCCCCCCTCTCTCCGCACACCCTGCAGGCCTTCGCCGCCGCCACCGCCGCGGGGTGCCACTCGAGCTTCCTCGCCGGGCTCACCTCCGACGACGTGCTGGCGCCCCCGCCACTCGCCCTCACCTGGTACCCGCCCGTGCCGCCGGGTGTCACCAAGTTTGCGGAGCGCAAGCGCGCCGCGGGCGGCACTGCCGTGGTGGACATGCAGAAGCGCCACGAGCTGGACATGCTGGCGGCGGAAGAGGATGGCAGCTACAAAGGGGTGCTGCCCGCGCTGCGGCGTCCGCGAGTCGAGGGGGCCGTGTTGGCGTCCGGTGGCACGGCGACGGAGACGCAGGGTTCGCAGCGCCACGCCGATGCGGGTGTGGGCGTCGGCGGCTGTGCAGTGGCCGGCGGTGCAGTGGAGGCCGCCTCGCCGGCTGCGGCCAGTGTGCTCGCTGGCGTGCACCGCAAGCGTGAGCGAGACGAGCGCGTCTACGAGTTTCTCACGCGCGGTCGCCGGCTCCGGTGACGCCGCTGTGTGAGTTGAGGCAGGAGCGCGGCAACGGAATGGGGCGTGGTGTGGTGGGTGGGTAGGTAGGTGGGAGGTCGTCTCACAGAACCGGCGCGTATCTCGACGCTCGGCGTTGTTTGCAGTGTTTTTCTAGTACTGTGATGTGTCACTGCAACATGCAGCTGCAGCACAGCTGGCCCTCTCCGCGGCGGAAGCAGGGGGCCACACGTGACGACTTCCATCCACCTCCCCATGCACACGCACACATACATCCACTCCCCCATATCTACACACCAGCTCCAAGGACGGAGCTGACGCGGAGCTGCTGCGATGGGAGGAACCCCCCCCCCTCCCCACCACTGCGGCCGTGGAGGTGCTCTGCGGATGGGAGTGGGGTGGAGTGCACACGCAGTTGTGTGTGTGTGGCCCCCTCCCAACTTCTTTCTTCCCGCCTCCTCCGTTAAAGTGCACGTTGTCTCCTCTTTCTCGGTTGTGGCGTGCCACACCCTTCCCCCCCTCTCGTCTGCGTCTCCTCCCTCCTCCCGCCCTGTGCGGCCTCGCCTGCTGGCGGAAGTGCTCGTACACGCATCGGCGATGGCCTGCTACAGCGCTGCCGTATTCTGAAGCAACGTGAAAGACGCGAGACGCCCAACGAACCCATAAAGGGAACATCACCACCAACAGCATGAGGAGAGAGTCTGATAAGGCCCCGATGGACTTGTACACTCGCGGGCCGTGCCGCAACACGGAGAGGCGCGAGCGTGAGGCGCTTGTACGCAACTCTGCATGTGACACTCTCCACCTTTGAGTGTTGGTGGTGGTGGTGGCCCGTCACTGGATGTTGCACTGGCATCACCGTACACACCCGCCCATCCACAACGCACAAAGACTTCCCCTGTCACCTTCACCTTCTTCCTCTCCTGTCCTGCGCGCCATGTGGCGCTGCGCCCTCCACACACATCGTTGCGCAGTACACACACACACACNCACAGACACACACACACACACACAGACACAATCCAAGAGGCGCGTGAGAGCGCAGAGACTGCCGTGGTTGCGCGACACTCAAGTACGCGGATTCCGCCGTCACCCCCCTTCCCGTCAGCACCGCGCAGGCTGAGGTGCGTCGAGTGCAGATGGACGACTTTCAAACCGCGCTCGACGAGCTGCAGCGCGAGTCGAGGGAGCAGATCACGCAGGTGCAGGAGGCGGCGAGCACGGCGGTGCTGCGGGCACACGTCGTGCCGCACCGCATTGCCGTCGCGATGGCGCAGCGCTTCACTCCGGACCGGATTGAGACGAGTTTCCCGGTGCTCTGTCTGCTGGACGCCACCCTCGTGCGCACCGCAGCTGCCGCTGCTGCGTCGCCGACCCCAGGCGAAGCGGACCAGGCGCTGGCGGCGGTGCTGGGCGAGTTCTGGACCCTCGACCCGGCCACCGCCTTTGCCGCCGTGCACGAGTACGGCGCGCGGCAGCCGGGGTGGGGGGAGAAGTGCCTCCGACTTGTGCGGCGCTGGAAGCAGCGCAAGCTGCTGCCCGAGCCGCTTATGACCACCTTGCTGACCGCGATGGAGAAGGGCGCAACAGCCGCCGCTGCACCGGGCGCGGCACCGGGCACATCGCAGGAGGCCGCTGTCGCCACATCCCTTCCGCCCTCCGCTGCACCCGCCGCGTCGTCGGCCAGCGTCAGCAACGCGACGCAGCCGGCTGCCGGCGCGTCCTCGGCGGCATCGTCGCGAGTTTTGGCGGGGGCCCCGCCGCCGGCCTTCACCGCTGCGCAGGTGCGCGCCTTCCAGGCGACGCTGCAGGCGTGCATGTCGGCGCTGGAGAGTCTCCCGGCACAACGTGCGGCCTTGTATGTGGAGCTCGTGCGGTCGCAGCACTTCCGCGGCCCGTCGCGCATGGCCTCCACGTTCTTCGAGGACCTCCTGAAGGAGCTGCGGCGCGAGGTCACGATGGCGTCGTCGACAGCGAACAACGCCAGCGCGTCGGCGGCGTCGGCCGGCACCGGTGCGGGGGCGAAGGAGGGGGCGGACGCTGCTTCGAGCGGGCACGCCCGGGAGGCGCTGGGGAAGCTGCTGGACCAGCTGCACACCTCCGCCGCTGATGGGGGCCCCGGCGGGTCCGGGGCGGGGGGTGCCGGCGGCGCTGGTGGGGCCTCGGGTGCAGCCGGCACCGGCGCCCAGCACAGCGCCGCCACCGTCGTCGTGCGGTACGTAAGCCCGATCTTCTCCGACATCTACGCGAAGCAGCCGCTCGGCCAGCGCGGCGCGGGGTTCGGCACGCTGCTGCGCAGGGTGGGGCAGGTCGCCGGCGGCGGGGGCGGGGGTGCCAGTGCGGCCTTCTATACGGCGTACTACCCGAAGCCGGAGGCCAACGTGCTGCGACCTTTTCGCATTCCACCAGCGCGGCAGATGCACGGCGGTGCGGTGCGGCTGCACTTTCCGCGCCCGCAGGAGTGGGTCGCCGCGCAGGACATGGCTGAGCTCACACAGTACATGAGCCGCGGGGGCCTTGAGAGGGACCGCAAGCGCGGCCGTGATGGCTTTTAGCGACGCCACCGCCTCCACCGTCCGGCACCGGCTGTCCCCGTCCCTCTCTAGAGCTGTCTCTCGCCTCATCATGTAGGGCGTGCTGAGGCAGCACAGGTCCAGTTGTCGTCCAAGCCGCCGTGTCCTTAACTCGTCGCACGTTTCTGGCCCAGCTTCAACCAAGCCGAGACACACACACACACACATATATATGCGCTGGTACTGCGAGGTGCTCGGCTTGCCGCGAGCAGGTGTCCGTCAGCGCTGACCGATTCTCCGTGGAGCGCACGCCGGGCGGGGCAGAATCAGGCAAGGCAGGTACGCCCTGACATGATGCCTTTCTTTCCCGTCTACCTGCCTCACTTGTGTGCCTGCCGCTCCTGCCTGCCTTCTCCTCCTCTCTTCCGCACACCCCAACCCAGCGACCTTCCCACATACACATACACACACACACACACACCCACGTACACGCGCAGAGACGCACGAGGTACGCGGCGGCGCTCGCCATCGTCTGCCACGGCTTTGTTTCGCTGCCTCCACCTCAAGCTACTCTCTCCGCGTCGTTAGGCATAGAGCCTCGCTTGTCTGTCAGCCACCTTCCCCTCCCCCACCCCCCACACACACAGATACACACGCACTCGTGGATACTCGATGCGCACCAGTGCGCTGCACCTGGCGCGTGCGGCCGCCGCTGCCGCCGCGACCCCCTCTGCGACAGCGACGCGCTCGGCGGCGGGCAAGCAGGCGGTGGAGGAGCTGGAGGTTTATCTGCGAGCGATGAGCACGGCGCAGCGCCGCTGGGCCCGCGAAATTGTTGCCCATGAGAGTCACGTTCGCCGACTCATGATGGTCGAGGAGCAGTGCCGCGAGCGGCTGAAGCAGCAGGTGCTGAAGGGCACCCGCGCACACCTCAAGTACCTGACGAACACCGACCTCATGGCCGTGGCTCAGCTCGTGACGCCGCCGTCCGTGGATGTCTTCCTCGCCTACGGCATTCCACTCGAGCAGGTGAACGGGTTCACGGTGTACGTGATGGGCCGCCTCGCGGCGGACCCCAACCGTCTGGACGTGCCTCTGCCCATCTTGCTCGCCGACCTCTCCAGCACCTGGGCCATCGTGCCTCCACGCAAGAAGGAGGCGTACACGGAGCTGGCGGCCATCTTCCGCCCCCACCTGCCCGCGCGGGATGCGGAGCCGCCTGTCAGCCTCGACAGCGGGTCGTCAAATCGTGCGGCGACGCCGAAGCGCGGGCGACAGGGCCAGCAGCACAAGCAGTGCTCACCCTCGACTGCCGGGAAGCGGACTGCGCCTCGTGCGGTAGCGTCCGCCCGCAGGCGGGTCTCGAGTGTGCGCCGACGGGCAGCGGCGCGGGTGAAGGCGTCCGAGGTGGACAAGACCCCCACTGGCAGGGCACCGCCGCCGGAGTCACCGCCACCGGCACAGGCGCCGCGGCGTGGGAAGCGGGGCACGGCGACCGCAGCAGCCGCACCGCATCAACCCGCCGCCGCCGCCGCCGTCGTCACCGCTGCGGCGGGTGGTGGGGTGGCGGAAAGAGAGACGGGCCCGTCCGCCCGCCCGCGGCGGCCCGCGGGTGCCCTGGCGCCGCTCGGTCTGGCGGACCGGGCCGCCGTGGCGGCGATGGCGGCGCGGCTCTCCCTCACCGGGGCGGAGCGTGCGGCCTTTGGCCGATTCGCCGAGGCGAGTCTGCGCGAAATGACCGCCACGCTCGCCGGCGACGCGCAGCTTCTCCTGGCGACCGGCAGCGGCAACGACAGTGGCGCAGGTCGTGCGGCGGTGCGCAGGAAGTCCACGGCGCGCGGGGCGCCGCTGCCGCTGCACATGGCAGCGTGGGCGCCCATCGCTGCGCAGGAGTGGGCCGCCAAGACGCGGCGGCAGAAGGCGTTCTACCAGCGTACCACCGACAAGACCGCCGCACCACACGGATAGGAGCCGTGGAAAGCATGGGGGAGGGGGGAGGGGGCGGGCTTGCTGGGGTGCAGGCGGCCTGCACGGTGCCCCTCAGCCCGCCCCTCTCCCTCCGCTTCCACCGCCCGAGGGTACTGCTGCCAGCTTCTGCCGAGTACAGTCAACTTCATAGACGGTCACGGTTAGCGAGGCGCACACGCGCTTCTTGGCCTCCTCCGTCCACCTTCTCACGCACGTCCGGTGGCTTCCCGCTCTCTCTCAAGAGCCTGCCAGGCCCCTCCGCCCCCTCCCGCTCCCCTGCCGTATCGAGCACCGCGTCAGGCTCTTGCGACGTGTAACGTAGCCGCCCGTATGCGGTGAGGGGTGGGGGTGGCTGGGAAGGATGGAGGGGAGGGGGGGGGGTGACGGCGTTCAGGGCTCGCAGACGGGAGGCAGAAGTAGTGAGACCTCCCCCTCCGCGCCCCCCCCTGTGGCCACAACTCTCGTGGGCCTCAACAGAAGATTGAGGGCATGCAGGTGTGTGCGTGTGTGTGTCGCAGATAGGCTTCCGTGCCTCCATAGAAGGCTGCGTTCTCGACGCTCGTGGCATTGACTGGGGCCAACTGTGGGGCTGGCGCGTGATTTGTTCTGCTGCTGCGGCTGTGTATGGTGGTCTCAAGGGCAGCACACGTCTTACACGCCCCCCCCCCTGCTCTCAACGGCGGCAGCCCCGATCGTCTTCTCACCTCTTCGCCGGCTGCGTCCGTTCCCTTCGTTGTTGGTGTTGTTGTTGTTGTTGCCGTTGGGCGTCGTCGTGGGCGTATGGGGGAGGTGCACTACGGTTCTCTAGAACCTTCAGCCTGCACGCCCGCCGCGTTGTCTGCGTCTCTTTTTTTTTTTCTTGTGCTCGTCCCTCTGCCTCTCTCTCGCTGATGTGTGTTCGCTGGAGTGTTGGCACACCTCCCTTGACTCAGCACTTCACCGTGTATCAGTACTCCCCCCTTCTCCTCATGGTTTTCCTCCTTGTACCTCCGCGCGCTGCTGTGCGTGGGCTCGCAGTGCTCCTGCGAGCTGACGCCTCCAGTCTTCCACCACCACGCATGCAGTTGCCTGCATGACCAACGTCACCCGTGTACCACTCCGAGCCCAAAGTGAAGCATCACGACAAAGGGGGGAGAGAGAGTAAGGCGGGTGGCTGAACGGCTCGTCCAGCAGAACCCTCGTGCCTCGTCTGAGCTGACCCTCCACGCATGGCTACCGTGGCACACCCACACACACACAACACTGCTGGAGCGAATGCCGCTCCATTGTGTGTGTGTGTGTGGCGCCCTGCCTTGCTGATGAACGCCACTGGCCACATGCCCTCTGTCTCTGAGTTCCATACGTGTCTGTGCGACTCCACCCCTCCACTTCCTCTCCGCCGCGCACTCGTGAACGGCGCGCACCACTGCTGCACGTGCCGCAACGTCCTCCTTAACGCGTCACAGAGTCCAGCAGACGTGCGCCTCGTGCTACCACGTCTCTGGGTGCGCACCTCCGGCCACTACACACACACACCCATACCCACACGCAGACCCACAAAGCTTCATCTACACAGTCCGGACCCCAACTGTCACCCTCGAACCACACGACCAGTGGGTTGTACCCCGTTCCCCCTCCGTTACCTCGCTGTACCAACCTCCCTCCACCCGCCTCACGCTTCTCTTGCTCTACCCGCTAGCTCCAGCTTCGCCATCCACGCCTCACCATGACCGAGCGCATCGTGGTGCCGCAGGACGACCTGCGCACGCAGGACCAGCTGCTCGAGCAGCTGCACGCCTCCGTGATGAACACGCGCCACTACGCCATTCACATCGGCAACGACATCGGCGAGCAGGACGACATGCTGGATCGTCTACACGGCAACGTGAGCCGCACCGCCGACGAGAGCCGGCGGCAGAACCAGAATGTGGTGCAGCTGCTGCGCGAGAGCGAGAGTCGCGGTTTCTACTCGGTGGTGTGCCTCCTCGTTGTCATCATCATTCTGCTGCTCGCCATCTAGCGCGACGACGACAAGAAAGGGGGGCACGGGGAGGGCACGCGCGCGCTGCGCCACGCCCTCTCCATCACCTTATCTCTTGCGCTCCATGCCGACCTTCGCGGTTGGGCCGTGAACGGGGGGGATTTGCATGGCCGACGGCCGAGTTGCACCCGCGTCGCCGACGGCGCCGCTCCAGGCGCGGCACACGGGCAAGGAGGTGCGCGGCCTCTTCCGCCATGGGAGCTGATTATCGAGAAGTCCGGTGCTTGTCCCAGCTCCGCCGCCTCCGCTTTGTGGTCCTCCCCCACCTTGCTCATTGCTTTCGCCATGATTCTTGTTGCTGTCCATGCTTGCCCATGCACACCTCCGTGTGTGTGTGTGCGCTCCTGCGAGAGTTGAGTTATCCACGAACGGGCACGCAGCTACACCCAGGTGTGTCTAGTCACCGACCGGTGCGAGATGTAGAAGTTCTCGGCGCTGTCTTCGGGAACCCCGCGCATGAGGCAGTCAGCGGTAGGCGGGCCGTGCATCCGGTGGGCGGCCCCTCGAGGAGCGTCCCACCCCATCGCCGGTGACGGGTTGCCGTGTTTTGAGGCCTACCAAGAGGCCGGTGACTTCTAGTGACCGTGCACTGTCGCCGTCTTCATGAAGGCCACATCTCGTGGCCGGCTTACGAAGCCG
>JASAOO010002998.1:0-16805 GCA_030849075.1 Zelonia costaricensis | reverse complement strand
GCTAGACGCAGTTGTCTCGGCGACCGGGATTGTGTGGTGCGGTACTTTGCGAGTTTCGAACCTCACCCTCTTCCGTGTTTCGCGTTCGATCTCTCACGAGTTCGACCGGGGTGTTTTGGGCGAGAGTCCGACGCGGTCTTCGATCGTTGTGGACTTGAGCGCAACCAGCCACGTGACTCGCTCTCCTTCACACACAGACACGCACACACAGACACTCACGAACACACGTGCGGAGCGATGCCCCCACCTCGTCCTGGTTATCACGGCCGTGCTCCTGCGCCACAGGACGCCTACCACCCGTTCGACAAGCTCGTGATTGGTTTGCCCACTGCAATGCCAGAGTGGCGGGATGCCTACGGTGCGGCGCGAGAGTGGCGTTTCCTTCCGCCAAACCCGACGATCGCAGGCGCTGGCCCGGACGCGGTGCGCGAGAACGCAAACGACGGTGCCTCTGACGCTGCGGGTGGGCAGCGGGAGCAGGGTGCCAGTGGCGGTGGTGTGCCCTCCCAGCCGGCACTGCCGCAGCCACAACGTCGCAGCCACCACGATGACGGCTTCTACTGCGATGCGTGCCAGCGCGGGTTTGCTACCCGCGAGAAGTACGCGATACACATGGACACGCACATTTATTGCACCGTTCCCGGCTGCCATTTCACGTGCCGCAACAACAAGCCCTGGAGGATGGAGGAGCACGTGGAGTTGTTGCACCATCGCCCCGACGCGCCGAACCTCGTCGACACGTCCGCCTACCTCGAGCAGCGTAAGCGCCGCTTCCCGACGCAGGACGCGGTGAAGGGAAAGGTGGAGGAGCTCTACTACAAGGCCGCGCGCGGCGTAGTGCTGCCTGATGAGCGGCGGAGGTGGATGCGGCAGCATGGCATCGTCATCCACAAGCGGCCCCGTACCGATGCCTCTTTTATTGCCCGCGGTGAGCTGCCGGGTGACTCCCGCTCGCCGTCCGCCGCGTCGAGTGCCACGGCGCCATCGTCGCGCTCCTCCTCGTGCTCCTCCGGTTCGCAGCACCGGCCCGGGCCTCCACACGGCGCGTTGCGGAGCGTAGCACCTGCTCCGTCAGCAGAGGCGGTGCGCTCGCGCTTCTTGCAGCCGCCGACCGCTGCCGAAGTGTCCGTTGCGGAGTTCACGGACCCCACCGCGCCACCCCTGCCGCAGCCGCCAGCGGAGGCGGCACCGCCAGCTGCGGCTCCCACATCAGCAGCGCAGCTGGCCCCACCCGCGCCGCGCCCCACCAAGCTCATTCCGCTCGGCCCTAACGGGACCCTCACCCCACGGCAGCGCGTGCAGCTCGTGCGGGAGCGCTACGCGGCGGCGAAGGAGGTGCCGCAGTTCTACGTGTGCCACCGTTGTGGCTCCAAGGGCGAGCACTGGGTGGCGGACTGCCCGACCAAGGGGGACAGGACGTACGACCGCCGCGTCGTATGGGGCGAGGCGAAGCTAGTGGCGGCGGACAGGGGCACCGCGAAGGCGCCGCGCCTCTCGCCGCCCCGCGGCATCTCGGGGAAGGGAGACAAGGCAGAGGAGCAGACACCTACCGGGCCGCACGCCACTTCGCCGGATCCTATTACGGAAGCAGCGCCGGACAGCCAGATGGTGGTGGAGCTGGGCAGCTGCGACGCTATGAGCGAGCCGGTGGAGTTGGATGCACGTGTCACTTCGCTGGACGAGGCACCGTCTGCGCTGAACGGGCACGTTGAGCTCGGCGATGGCGTGGACGACGATAAAGCGCCACCGGCGCAGTCGGCCGCAGCGCCAGCCGATGCCCCGCGGGAGGTGACACGCATGATGGCGCCTGTGGCGGCTGCACGGCGCGTCCAGCAGCACCGGCGCGACCCGATGCGCCGTCCCCCGCCTCCGCCGACGCTTTACGAGCGGCTCACCGAGGAGGCGCGGATGGATGAGCAGGGAGTGCTGCTGCAGGCGCTGCGCTTCTTTGCCGCACGGGACTTCTTTCAGGACCGGCCGCAGCCGTAGTGTCGCGCGTGCGTTGGGAGGTGTCGCGTGTGAAGAGACGCGTCGAAGTGCCGGGCATCTGCCGGCGCGCCTTTCTCCGTGCCGCCACCTCTTTTGTCGGCGACAACGCCCGCGGCCGAGCTGCTGTGGGGGCACCGTCGAGGGAGGGGGGCACGTGCACGCGTGATTGTGTGGTCTTGTGTGTGGGTGTGCCCATGCTAATGTCGGAGCGCCACGCCGACAACCATCGTCGACGCTGGTGATGGCCGTGCTTTTGTTTGTAGTCCGTCTGTTGGGAACTCGGGTGTCACTCGCGTTTCACGGTGCGGCGCGGCTGATGTGCGGGCAGCTTGAGGACAATCGGGTGGCTTGCCCTTGGCAGGCGGGCGATGTTCCCGAGAGAACACAACAACAAGAATTAGACAAGGGCAGTGCACGGCGGGCGAGGGCGCCGAGCGACTCGGGTCCTCGCTTTGCGGGCAGCGCTTTTACGGTTCGGTACAGCATTACGAGACAGTTGACTCTGGAGGGCGGTGAAGGGGTCCCCGCAGACTGATTGCATTTGTGTGAGGGACGCGTTCCAAGTGCATTACCCGGTCGGGGCGCGAGACGAGAGGACTCACTGTCAGAGTCCCGTAGATGCCAGCAGACACCGTTGCCGCTCGACGCAGAGAGGCGGAGAAGGGAAATCACTGCCGTCCTTGGTTTCTGTCGGTGTGGCGCCGTGGCTCTGCACGTGTGGACACGATGCGCTCGCCCACCGCGCGCCGTGTCCTCAGGCGCCGACTCGTGTGAAGGTAATACAAAAGCTGGCGAGGTAAGAGATGGGGAGAACTGTAAACACACACAGACACACACACACGTCCACGATGTGAACGATACGTTGCCCAATCACCTCTGTGCGCACAGCAGCAGCGGTGAGTGTTGCTCGCCGACTGAATGGCATATTTTTGTTTTCGTCGAGCGTGCGCGCGCGCGGGGGGGGGGCGATAGGTCATCTCTCGCTCAGCCCCTCTCCGTCAACAGTGTGCTGGAGATGCCCCGCCCCTCAAGAGCACCTGACGTGCCTCTGCCTGCCTTCACTGCCGCCTCACTCTCGTGCACCTCCTCTCGATTCCTTTTCCACTCTCGGATGTGTTTCGACTTGCGTTGCCGAGCTCCCTAATCGGCCTTCTGGACCCGCCTCACATCGACCGCTGCTCCCGCTTTTCCCCGCTGGCACGTGTCACGCCACGAGAACCACCTGTACACGCACGCAAACAGAAACGTCGCCCCTCCATCTTGTACACCCTCGTACAGTCAGCTCACCTTACCCCCCCCCTCTCGCACCCTCTCCCTCTTCCTCGTACCCGTGTGCACTCTTGCACACGTGAAGGGAGCGAGAGAAGAGGCGAGCGAGTCACGCTGCGCAGCGAGGCGGCACCAGCAGTCTCCCTACTTACGGGTCCTGACCCACCTCGCCTCGTCCACTTCTATTTTCTTGTTTCTCGTCTTCCACCCTCCTTCAACGGGCGAGCGTACGAGGCCGAGCTCACACGAGAATAGGAAGCTCGAACTCACAACTACACATACACACACACACACACACACGCATAATAACAAACACAGACTCACAACGCGGAAGCGGAGCGCTCCATCATCTGTGTGTGTGGGCGCGTAAGTGTTTGCGAACAGTTTCCCTATCCACGTGCGTATTGTGCAGTCTGGGTTCTCTGTTCTTTCTTGTGTCGCAATCCGCTTCCGGTATCTCAAGGCCTGTTGCACGTCGCGACAGCGATCCCGCGAACACGGGAGGATATCCGTGCCGCGTGGACAGCTTCTCGGTGCTCTCCGTGTGGGTGAGTCTTCCTCCTGTTCCCCCTTTTTTTTTTTCCTTTACTTGCGTTTGTGTCTCCACTGACCCCTGCCTCTCCCTTCCTTCGGCGTTGCGTCGTCACTGCTTACCCCCCTGTGGCATCCTGCAGCGAACTCCTCTTCACGTTGCGCGAGGACACTGTCTTGCTCGCGTCTTCTCGCTGTCTCCTCAATCCCCCCTATTCCCACATGTCTGCTTCCCCGCAGCAGACACAGGAGTTGTCACAAGACCTGCTGAGCGGTACCTACGAATGCATCGTCTGCTCCGAGCCGATCACTCACCGCCATGAGCTCTGGACGTGCCGCTGCTGCTACGGGGTGTTCCACCTCCCATGCATCCGCTTCTGGGCCCAGAGCCAACGCAGGGAGCGGGAGCAGCAGCTCCGCTCCACCTCCGGCGTCGCCGCGCCGGGTGAGCTGGATCGGTTTCGCTGCCCCCTATGCCAGTCCGTCCACGAAACGGAGACGCTGGGGGTCTACCGCTGCTACTGCGGCAAGATGACGCGACCGGCCCCTGATGCAATGCTCGTACCGGGCAGCTGCGGGCAGCCGTGTGAGCGGCGCCAAGCAGATCCTCGCTGCCCGCACCGCTGCACGCTGCTTTGCCACCCCGGGCCGTGCCCACCGTGCACCCGGGCGCGGGAGCAGGAGTGCTGGTGCGGCAAGCACACCAAGACGGTCGGCTGCTCTAGCGGCGTGCACGGCTACGAGTGCGGCGACACGTGCGACAAGCTGCTCGACTGCGGGCAGCACCGCTGCCGCGCTCCGTGCCACGAGGGGCCGTGCCCAGTGTGCACCGTCATGGTCGTGGAGAAGTGCTTCTGTGGGGCAACGGAGCGGCGCCGGCGGTGCGGGCCCGGGTCTGCAGAGGGCGGCGACTGTGGCAGCGGCGGTACCGGTTTCCGCTGCACGCAGCGGTGCGCCAAGATGCGGGACTGCGGCAACCATGTTTGCGGGCTGGTGTGCCACCCGGGGCCGTGTGAGAAGTGCTACCGGACCCCAGAGCGCCAGAAGTACTGCCCGTGCGGCAAGACGCACGTGACGGTGGTGCGCGCCTCCTGCCTCGACCCCGTCCCGTCCTGCGGGTTGACGTGTGAGCTGCCGCTTCCGTGCGGCCACCTTTGCTGGCTGACGTGCCACGATGACACCCCGTGCGCCCCGTGCAAGGAGACGGTGACGATGCCGTGCGCGTGTGGCGGCCGTGAAGTCAGCTTCCCGTGCTTCTGCCAGTACCTGCCGGAGTCGGAGTGGGAGGCGGCGCGGGTGCGGTGCGGACTGACGGCCGGCACCTTGCCGTCGTCGATGCCACCCAAGTGCAGCCAGGTGTGCCGCCGCATGCTGTCGTGCCACAAACACCGCTGTACCAACGTGTGCTGCACCGACGCCGACCACACGTGCATGCAGATCTGCACTCGCAAGCTCTCCTGCGGGGTGCATCAGTGCGGTCGGCTGTGCCACCAGGGCGCCTGCCCGCCGTGCACGCACGTCGGGTACGAGCGGCTGTACTGCCGCTGCCGCAAGACTTGGGTTGAGCCGCCCGTGCCGTGCGGGACGCGGCCGCCTCAGTGCAACCACCCGTGCAGCATCCCGCGCCCATGCGGGCACCCCCCAAACCACCCTTGCCACATCGAGCCGGAGTGCCCCAAGTGCGTCGTGCTTGAGGAGAAGCTGTGCGACTCGCACCAGAAGCCGATGCCCTTCCACATGCCGTGCTACAAGAAGGAGATATCGTGCGGGCGCAAGTGCAGCAAGCACCTGCCGTGCTGCGGCAAGTCCTGCGAGCTCGTCTGCCACCCCGGCCCGTGCGAGCACAAGTGTACCAAGAGCTTTCCCACCCTAGCAGACGTGCTGAAGCGCGGCAAGGGCGGCGCGGTGCGGTGAGCGTCGCGGTGGGGCTCTGGCGGACGCCGCACACGCCTGCGCAGCGTGTCGGTACGCGTGCCGTCGTCGTCGGATCGACGCCGCAGGTGCGTTGTGCGCCGCGGCGAAGCGCGCCGCATTCCTCCTACTGCCACGCGTCATGGGATTCCGGCACCTGCCTCGCTTCCGTACATGCAAGCAAGCGAGGCGACCAACACGAAGACAAGGACGACACACGGGTCTGCTGGAGGTGGCGAAACGCCGGTGACTCGAGACCAACGCTTGCTCGCCAGCTTGAGGGAGGTGAGCACCCCTGTGGGGATCGCGACGCTCGCCGCGACACCGGCTTCCTATAACGTCCATCTCCCCCCCCGTGTGTGTGTGTGTGTGTGTGTGTGTGCATGCGTGTGGGCGTGTCTGCCACCACCTCCCCTTTTTGGGGCTTGCTGATGCAGCTTCTCGAGTCTGCCCTTCCTGTCTTCCACTCCGTCTCTGCGCGGTCTTCAACCCCCCCCCCCCCCACTCACCTCACCTCACCTCACCTTTGCCCTTGCCAAGGTCCCTCTCACGATCTCTCTCTCTTCTGCACCCGCCGGCCGGCGCCAAACTTGCGGTGCATGAACGTCGGGGAGTCGGGCAACATCTTCGTGGAGAAGGCGCATCCCGCCTACACACACGTCATCGACTTCCTCATCTCCTGCTGCGAGCCGGTCAGCCGCACTGAACATGTGGAGCAGTACCGCATCGACAGCTCCTCCCTCTCCGCCGCCACGGCGGAGGGCACGTACTCGCTCGAGATGATCGAGGTGGTGCTGCGTCACTACCGCCTGAACGCGGCACAGGAGCTGCCCATCGACCTCGAGCGCTGCGCCGCCCTTGAACAGCTCGCCACGGCGCTGGACGAAGCGGACATAGACGCCGACGCCGTCGACGGCGGCAGCGCTCCGGCTGCGCCTGCATCGCTCTCCTCACCGTCGCGTACCTTCGCCGCCCACAATCCCCTGCCTGCGTGCCTGGCTGGCGTGGACGTGACGGGCACATCCCTGGCCCAGCTGTACGAATGCGCCGCCGCGACGCAGGGCGGTGCGTCGCCGTGCACGCCGCAGCCACCCGGGGCCACGGAGCCGACCACGGCGAAGCGCGTCAAGGTGGAGCCAGCGGAGGAGGGTATGCCGCGCCGCCGCGCAGGGGACCGCGTTCTTCAGCTGCTGCGGCCATCGTCGCCCACGCCCACGCCCACCGCCGCCGCCGCTTCTGGCAGTGCCCCGGGCCGCCGGCCGCTCATCTCACTGGCGGTGGTGCGCCCCGCCGACGTGCTGCACCCACTGCCCGTCGCGGTGACGCAGATGCTCCGCGAGGAGGAGGGGGCCTCGCGTGTACAGATTGTGCTGCAGCCTCGCCTGCGCCGCTTCCACGCCTTCGAGGCGAGCCGCAGCCACGGCGCGAAGAGCGACGCCGACGCCGCCGCCGACGCGCGGTTGTTCTACTTTGTGCAGTCCCGGCACCGCGCTCACCTCGAGCTCGTGCTGCCCGCACTGAAGGAGTTCCTGGAGCCGGTCGTGCTGTACGGGGCGGAGCGCTGGATCCTGTCAGACGTGGACCGGAGCCCGATGACGGCGCAGCGCGGGGCGGGGGAGGCGGAGCGGCTCGCGCGAGACGCGGGTCGGCCAACCGTGCTCCGGCTCCTCTATCAGCCCCCGCCGTCCACGGGCGGCACGGGGGCAGCTGCTGCGGCTGCGGCTGCGACGGCCGCGGCGCCGAGCTCGGCGGTGGGGGCAAGTCGCTTCGTCTACAAGTGTCAAGTGCGAGATGGAAGGCTGCGAGAGGTGAAGGCGCGCCTCTTCGCGCAGTTCAACATCCGTGCCGACTGCTACTACGACTACCTGCAGGACCGTACCTTGAACGTGCCGAACCTGAACCTGGCAAGCCACGTGCGACTGCGGCCCTACCAGGTGGCTTCGCTGGAGCGCTTCCGGCGCGGTCACAAGGCGCACCAAGGCGTGATTGTGCTGCCATGTGGGGCAGGCAAGACGCTCACCGGAATTGGGGCGGCGACGACGATGCAGGCGAGTACGATAGTGATGTGCGTCAACAACATGTCCGTGTACCAGTGGCAGCGCGAATTTGTGCGCTGGACCGACCTCACCGAGGCGGAGGTGACGGTGTGCACGGCCAAGGTGAAGCAGCAGCCGGGCAAGGTGTTCATCACGACGTACAACATGGTCATTGCCAAGCGCGGCCACACCGACGGCGCGGCAGCCGAGGAGTCGCGCTCCATTCTGAAGGCCGTGACGTCGCAGTCGTGGGGCCTGCTGCTGCTCGATGAGGTGCACACGGCTCTGGCGCACCACTTCCAGGAGGTGCTCAACACCATCCAGTACAAGTGCGTTCTCGGACTCAGTGCTACCCTCCTCCGCGAGGACGACAAGATCGGCGACCTGCGCCATCTCGTTGGCCCGAAGCTGTACGAGGCGAACTGGCTTGACCTCACGCGCGCCGGCTTCCTCGCCAAGGTCGAGTGCGCCGAGGTGCAGTGCCCGATGCCGCCAAGCTTCCTGCAGGAGTATCGCGGCCTCCAGCGCACCAACGCGCTCATCGGTGCCCGTGCGCGACGCGGACGCGGACGCGGGCGGCCGCGGCGCCGTGACGAGTCGGTGTTTGACGAAGACAACAACAGCACCGTGGATGACGGGGACGAAGACAGCCCCGCTGGGCCGCGCCGCCGGGGTCGCCGCCGGGCTGCCGACGGCTGTGGCGACGCGACGTCGCGCGCCTTGCGGCTCGCCTCGTGCAACCCGTACAAGCTGTGGTGCACGCAGGCCCTTCTCGCCTTTCACCAGCAGCGCTCCCCACCAGACAAGGTGATCATCTTCTGCGACTACCTTGACGACGTGCGCTTCTTCGCGCACCACCTGCACCTCCCCTTCATGGACCAGCGCACCGGCGAGGTGGAGCGGACGAACCTCCTACAGTACTTCCAGCACTCCAGCGACGTGAACGCCATCATACTAACCCGCGTCGGCGACGTCGCGCTGGACCTGCCGTGCGCCTCGGTCGTGATCCAGGTTTCCGGGCTCGGGGCCTCGCGGCGACAGGAGGCGCAGCGGCTGGGCCGCATCCTACGCCCGAAGCCGCCGTCGCTGGACAACACGTGTGCCTACTTCTACTCTCTTGTCTCCCAGGACACGGCGGACATCCGCACCAGCTACAAGCGGCAGAGCTGGCTGCGGGACCAGGGCTTCGCCTACCGCATCCTGCACAGCGACAGCGTGCTGGGCGAGTTTGCACGCGTCGGCGGGCAGCCGTGCTGCGTGGGGGCCCCGCAGTGGTGGTACGAGACTCACACGGCAGCGCCCGCACAGGCCGCGCGAAGCTCCTCGACCACCACCAGTACCACTACCACCACTGCGGTGCTGTGCGAAGGCCAGTATTGGGCACCCTTCTCGCCCGACGCGGCGTCGCTAATCGAGTCCGCCTTCCAGCACGGGCGGGAGGGCTGCACGTTGACGGCGACCGACCTCGGCCCGGGCACGCCCCGCCCCGCCGCAGCCGAGCTGGACCGCTACCCGCTCCGCTCCAGCGAGTCCTGGCGTGTCACGTTCAGCAGCACCGACGCCCCGCAGACCTTCGGCACCGTGCTCATCGGCGAAGCACCAGCCTCGTCGCCGCTGCGGGAGCGGCGAGTGCGGCGCGGCTGCCTTGACCTCACCCACCGCTGCGCCACAGCACCGGACAACCGCTGCTTCGCCTTTGCGCAGAGCGTCGTGACGCGTTCACGTGGCCATCACGACCCCGACGCTGGGGTGTACGAGGAGCACGAGTAATGTGGGGCGGCGGAAAAGCACGTACACACACACACACACACACACACGCACACACACGTACACACATACAGAAGAAAAAGCGGGGGGTGCAGCCGCGTGCGTCACCATCATCACGTGCTCGCAAAGCGCAGGCTGCAGACTCGTTTGATGAAGGTGACGTGCAGACACACCCGTGTGCGCGCAGAGCCTTCTCGCTGCTGCAGACGACCGCGGTGCTGCCGGTGGCGGGGGCTGCCTCACGCTCCTCCTTCCCCCCCACCCTTACCAGTTTGCGTCTGTCGGTTCCCGCCTCGTGCCCCAGAAGAAGAACTCAAACGAGAGGTGCGGCGCGCCGATGAAGAAAATGGGGCAGGGGGCAGGGCGGCAGCACGCGCCTCTTTTCTTCTTCTTCTCGTGCGCTCCTGCGCTGCTCCGCTCCACGGTACCAACGACTTGTTGCGTGCGCGCTACGGCAGCCGCTTCGCATGAGCTTACCCACGTTCTCGCTCTTCTCCGCCTTCTTTCCTGTTTTTTTCTTTTTTCTTTCTTCTCTGGCATTGCCGTCATCTGAAGCATCCGCAACCGCGTGCACAGTACTTGCGCTGACACACACACACACACACACTTACACACACACAAACGTGCGCATCGGAGTCACTTCTTCTCTCCCCTACCCCCAGGCGCAGCACTCCGTGCGGCACCCTTCCACGCAGTCGGCGGAGTGCCACCATACTGGGTTTACTCGCCAGTCCCTCCGACACCCACACGCACCCGGGGCCCACGACCCAGCACAAAAAAAACACAAAAGGGAACTCATACAAGGCAAGACACACAGCTACACAGACACACACACACACACACGCGCAGAAGCCCATGCGCTCCTCCAACGCGTTCCCCGGGGTGCTGCCCACGCTCCGTCCCGCGACGGACGCGACCACTGCCACGACAACCGCCGCGCCGTCCGTTCACCCCGCGGCCTCGAGCATGACCACCACCGCCGTGCAGCTGCAGGACTCGACGGGCAAGACGATGGGGTTCGACGAGGAGTGGCACCGCCCCCCGAGCGACCTGACATACCTGCAAGACCTCCTGGCCACGATCGACGCCCAGGAGCAGCAGCACCAGCTGCTCGAAAGCGGCGGCGGCGGCGGCCAAGACGGTTCGGCCAACCCCGCCCCCGGCCTCAGCACCATGGCCCAGCGTGAGCGCGCGGTTGAGGAGCAGGAGCTTGCGGAGCTGCGCATGCGGGAGTGCCAGGTGGCCGCAATTGAACACCGCCGCCGCCGCTCGCGCCGCCGCTGCGACGCCGTTGACGCGGCGTTCCAGCAGGCCCTGCAGCGCCGCCTGCAGGCCATGCAGCACCTCGCAGCGGACCCTCCGGCGGAGCGGCTTGTGGGGCAGAGCATGATGCAGTACGTGCCGGCGGCACTGCTGCCGGACGATGTGGTGGACAGGGAGGGGCGTCGCCTGCCTGGGCGGCTGCCGCTGGCCCCGCGCTCGGCCGTCGAGTCGCGCATGCAGCGCACCACCACAGGGCCCTCACGCACCGGCAATGCGATTGGACTGGCAGCGGGCGGGACTCTGGCGGAACGCCCCGCCGGCGTGGCAACCAGCGAGCAGGATGCCATCGTATTCCTCACGCAGCTCGACGCCGGGGGGCGGCCCGGGCCTGGGGGCGGTGACGAGGACGGGCGCAGCGCCTCGACGTCGTCTGCGCAGGACGCAAGCGCGCGGCGTCGCGGGCGGCAGGCCGTGAGCAGCGGCGGCGCCTCAGCGGGAGGCCCCACATCCGCGGCGCAGCCGCCGTTGGTCGGGTCCGGGTCGGAGGGCGGCGCGGCAGGGCCCGACGAGGCGGCGGGTCTCCTGTACGCGAGCGACGACGAAGAGCATCTGAAGGGCGGGGCGCGTCCGGCAACCGTGACCGGCGCGAACATGGCCCGCTGGCACGAGCTGGGCTACCACGTGGTGGTCGTCGGTGGCGAGAGCGGCGATGGGGAGGCCGCAGCGGTGCGCCGTGCGGTGCGCTCGGCTGCCGGCGCCACCACCGCCGGTGCCCCGTCCACCGCCGACGGCACGGGCGACTCGCGCGCGCTGGCGAACGCGGCGACCCGTTCCAAGCGTGCTGGCGTGGCGTCGCGAGGGGCGAGCGGTGGGGAGTGGGAGTGGATGCAACTCGCTCCGCTGCCCTCCGTCTGCCTCGTGCAACGCCGCCTGCCGGAGGAGGACATGTCTGTGACGGAGCTGCGGGAGCGGCGGCAGCAGCAAGGGCGACCGCCGCGCGAGCACGGCACACCTTCTGCGCCGGCGCCTGCGGCTAGCTCGGCGGAGCGTGACGGGCAAGGGGGCCCCATGTGGCGGTCGAGCACGCGTGGCGGCAGGACGGTGCCGCGCTGATCCCTCGCGCGTGCGCGTCGGCTGGAGAGCTAGTGAGGGAGACGCGTTATGTGGGGGGGGGGGCATCAACGGGCGTGCGTGCGCTACTGCCCTCGCGTGCGCCCCGCGTGCAGCCGATGTGCTGCTGTTGCTGTTGCTTTTGCTCCTCCTCGGCGCATCACCTGTGCAAGACCTGCCCTGGCGCGCCTGGTTCTTGTTCTTCTTTGTGTCGCACCCGTCTCGCAGCGGGTATGAGGCGACGTGCTGCAATGGAAACTCCATGTAGATATCGGTGTGACAGGGAAATTCGTGTCGAGGCAGAGACGTGTCCTGCGTCGCGCGCCGACGCGATGTTGGTCTCTCTCGTCTCGTAGCCCACCGCCGCCGCGCATTTTCTTCTTCTTCTCCGCTTCACCTGGTCGGCTCCCTGTCGGTGGTGTCGTCTGTCACCGCCGAAGTCACGGCTCCCTACCACGACCACCGACAACAGCGTTGTCTCCTCTCTTTCCCCGAACTCAATCAAGCACACACACACACACACACACACACACACACACACACACACACGCACAGACGCGAATGAGGCAGCTGCGTTGCCAAAGGACAGTGAAGCTGCGGAGCAACCTACAGCCCACTGACCCTCGTCCCGGCACGCGTTGCCGCGGCTCTTCATGCTTCAGCGCCCTCATCGCACCCCCCGGCTTCATCTGGCGCCTACTGTGCTCTCTACCGCTCCATCGACTCTCCGCCTCTCCACATCATCTCGCCAACGGTGGCCTCGACTCGCCTACACAACCAAGCCACAAACACGCACCCCACGTCGTCGACTACCGCAGAGCCGTGCAGCACTCCTCACGGTGCCGCTCCCGCGCGCCACTACCGTGCGCGCCGTTGCTGCCGCCGTCGCCGACGCCGACGCCGTCCGCTCCTCCTCCACCCCCTTCGCTCCGCTGCGCAGCGGTGCAGGTCCACCAGCGCCCCCCCCCTTGTACAAGAGTGAACACAGTGCCGCGTCCGCTGCTCGTTTTCTCTTTTGCTGTTTGTGCGTGTGTGCGTGTCTACTTCTCTGTCCTGCTTCCCTTTTTCTGTGTTTCTTCTTCTTCTTCCCTTCTTGCTCGAGTAGAAGCGGGTTGGACCTCGGCCTGTGGTGCACCCCCCTCCCCCCACGCACAGACGCACGCACGGGCTCGCCTTTGCTCTCCGCTGCCTCCCCTCTCGCTCCCCTCGTTGACTCCTCCTCTCCCCCCCTCCACTTCCGTCTCCTCGCGCAGGTCAGCGGCGTGTGAGGCGCGCGGCGCCGTAGAGACCGTCCGTGTTTCACCAATAGCGTGTGCGAACGACAAACCGCACCGTGAGAATGCCGAAGCAGCGCCGCTACAACATCCCTCCCGAGCTGCGCGCCATCGCGCGCGCCGTCTCAGACGCGGACGTGTCACAGTTCCCCGACCTCGCCCCTGTCCCGGGTCGTGCCGGCCCGCCCGTGCACGCCCTGCGGAGCATCACGACGGAGCTCAACGACGGGGTGCCACTCAGCACGCAGGAGTTCCGCCTCTTCCGTGCCGCCTACGGAGAGTGCCGCCAGCACCTCCACAGCGTCACGAATGGACTCATCACAGCCGGCACCCCCATTGCCGATGTCCTCGTGCTGGCGGTGCGCATGGACACCCTGTGCACCGACCTCGGCATCGCGCTGCTCGCGGTATTTCCAATGCTGCGGGAGATACACACGTACCTGCTCGACCTTAGCGACCGTCTTGCTGTCGGCCGCGCCGAGTCGCAGCGTCAGGGTGTGCTGCTGGACCGCCTGATGCGCTTCCTCTACCGCATTCTCGAGCGTGGCGAGCGCGCCCTGCGCGAGTACGAGGCGTGGGAGGGACAGCTCAGCTCCTCCGTGCCGGGCCGCGGCGGGGCCGCCCCGGACGACACGAGTAGCCCCGCGACCTCGCCGACCGCGGCCACGAGTCCATCGCCAGCGATATCACGCTCGCCCAGCGCCGGGTGTGGGCGGTGTGTAAGCGTCGCAGCCAGCGACATCGAGCTCGCCTCCCGCATCACCTCGGCACAGCCGCCCGCGGCCGCGGGGCGCAGCCGGTACGATGGCGCGGCAGCGCCAGACTCGCGCCGGTCTCCTTCCGGCGCAGCGGACTCGCAGGAGGCCGTGCCGCTGAGTGGCCGGCGCCGACTGCCCAGCCACGTGGCCGACGCCGTTGCCAGCGTGAACGCCGACCTGGTCGTGCACTTTGCGCACATCCGGTGGTACGTGAAGGTGACGGACCAGGCCTCGGTGTACTTCGACGCGCACCTATACCTCGAGGAGCACGCCCTGCGCGCCACCTGGGACATGCACGTGGGCCGCAACCGCGCCGCCTGCACCCGCGAGGAGTTCCTGCCCCTGCTGCAGCTCTTCCCGCTGTGGACACACCCGGCGGTGATGTCGGTGGCCGACTTCAAAGACGGTGGGGTCGTCTCCCTCTACTCGCTGCAGCGACTACTGCAGGTGTGGGGCCCGCTGCAGCTCCTCGACGTCAACCTCCGCCACGACATGGAGCACGGCGCCGTCGACCTCTCGCAGCCCTTCGCGTATCTCGCCCACACCCTAGCGTCCCGGTCGGACGCGAAGCCGGGCGACTACGTCGTAGGCCTCTCCGACGGCATCGGTGAGCTCCGCGTTGCCGTGCTGTGCCGCACGCGGGGCCACCGCTGGCACCTCTACGCCGCCAGCGAGGCCCAGCAGCACCAGCGTTCGTTTGCCACCAAGCTCACTCGTGACGATGCGCGCGACGACGTGGCGGGGCTGGGCGGCTCCCCCACGCAGGCGCGCAAGAACATCGCCACGGTGTCCTACACGCTGTCCCACGCAACCGGCGCGTGGCTTGTGAAGGGCCTCGCCCGCGAGGAGTTCGACTCCGCCGCCGACGCGTGCGCTGCGTTCGCGGAGATTTTTCAGCGGCCGTGCGGGCAGCCGCTGAGTTTGTTCCGCGATGCGGTGCGGCAGGCGAGGCTGGGCCTGCCCGAGTCGGTGCCGCTGTCCCCGGTGGGGCGCCGGGAGGCGTCGTTGGTGAGTGCCGCGGAGGAGGCGGAGGGCAACGCCTCGGCGCTGCACCGTGCGTGCTACCGCAACAATACCCGCTACGTTCACACGCTGCTCGACCGGGGTGGGAGTACGGTGGTGAACGCGGCGCTCGTCGACCCGCTTGTGTGCGACGCCTTCTGCTGGACCCCGCTGCTCTGCGCGGTGAACAACCCACACAGCGACCCGGTGGAGGTGGTGCGGCAGCTGCTGCGTGCTGGCGCGGAGGCGAACTACAGGGACGACGCGGACTGCACGGCGCTCTACTACGCCATTGCCAACGGCTATGCGGAGACGGTGTGCGTGCTGCTCGAGCACTGCCCGACTCTCTCCACATCACCGTACACGGTGCCGCTGCTCGTCGCGATTGGCGCGCACGACTGCCACCTGCGCGAGTGCGACATCCACCGGCTGCGCGAGGTCGTGCCGGCGGCGGCGGTGCTGCGCGTCGTGGCGGCGTACGAGACGAGCTACGCAATGGTGGCCCTCGCCTCCACCATCGTCGAAGAGAAGCTCAACGGCAAGGACCACCGCGTCACGACGGCAGAGCGGCACCTCGTCACACAGCGCTGCACCGCCGGCGCGGCCGGGGCGGAGCGCTACACCACGGCAGAGGCGCAGCAGCTCAAGCAGTGGGTGCAACACCACACCCACTGCTGCCGCCTCGCTCAGTACGATGTGCAGGAGGCGGTGCGGGTGCTCTACGCGCGGCAGTACGCCCTCTCCTGGCGGGTGTGGCTGGACGCGCTGGACGCCGCCGCCGCCGCCACAGCCACGTCCTTGACCACCATCGGGACGGTGACGGCCAGCGGTCCAGCCGTCCGCATGTCGCGCGGCTTCGGCGGCTCACAGCTCGCCTTCACACCCATGCAGCCCTTCCCGGCCCCGCCGTCGCCGTCTTGGCTTCGTGCGGAGCTCGCCGGCTCGAGAGCGTCGCGGGGGGCGGGCGGCGGCGCCATCCTTGTGCCGTCGCGACATCAAGCCGCGGCCCGCGCCCCCGCGGATCCGCTGCTGATGGCCATGGACACCATCGAGTACATCATCTAGATGTGCGCGATGGGAAGACGGGGAAGGTGAGCGGGGAGGTGGCCGGGCTTGAAGAAGGCGTGGGCTGTTCCCAGCAGTGGCCGCACGGGCTTCGCAGAGGGGAGGAGGGGGAGGGGTGGGCGGAGCGAGGAAGGAAGGGGACAGGGGCATCGGTGCGGGTGCGTGCCACAGAACCTTATGGCACTGCCTGCGCTACACTACCGCACCACTCGTCGTCTCCCTCCTCCCTTCCCCCTCCGGCGCTGACATCCCCGATCGCGACGGCCGCGGCTCTGCTGGGCCGCCTTCGTCACCAGTCGCCCCGCCCCTCTCTCTTCTCTTCCTTTGTGGGCTTCTCCTCTCGTCGACTGTGCACGGTCGACTCGTTGCATGGGCGCTGACGTGGAACGGCACAGGCGCACACTCTTCTTGTCCGTTGTGTGCTTCTTTTCTCATGTACAGATCAAACTCCACGAGAGAGGGAGGGTCACACGTAGCCCAGCTACACCCCCCCCCTACACACACACACACTCACCCACCCACCAGCCGCTCACCCACTTGTACACGCCAACACACAACCGAGTAAGTCGTCGGCAAGTCTCCTGTGTACGCCACCGAGCCTCTTCTCTTGAGCGGTGTCCACCTCCCCCCCCGCTCCTTGTTTCCCCTTCTATTCTCATCATGTGAAGCGCATCGTCACGTCGGCTACGACTACCTGTACGTGCGCGCGTGCGCGTGTCGTGCCGAGATTCCAGTGACAGTGACGAGGAGAAGGACAGAAGCGAGGGTGGGCGGAGAGAGGGGGGGGGGCGGGAACGAGAAGCGGGAACCACGGTGCGACGTCTCTGCTT
>JASAOO010002997.1:0-16631 GCA_030849075.1 Zelonia costaricensis | reverse complement strand
CCCGCTCCCGCCCTCCCCCCTCGCCCCCGCGCCGCCGCAGGACATCATAGATCCATCTACTTTCTCTCCTTTACTATGGCCCGTTCTTGTGTGTGGTTCAGGTGTGTCGTCTGACCGTCCATGCGCGCGCTCCCCTCTCTGCTCTGACGGACGGAACGGGGCGACCGCGCAACACCCGCAGAATCGCGATGAAATCGGCAACTGTTTCGAAAAAAAGAAGAAGAGGGCGTGGTGTCCGTTGATGTGGACGACGTACCGCGGCAACAGGGTGTGCGATTTTTTTTCCATCCCAGCGTCACGGCGAGCGTGTGGAGTTGGCAACTGTTGCACCCGTGTGGTGGCGCGTGTGTGTTGGCGCCCGAAGTGCGGTCGGTGACCTTACGCGTGCCTCCGCAGTGCTTTTTTTTTTCGGCGGGGGCGACAACTGCCAGGTGGGAAGCTGGTGCCTGGGGCGGTGGGTGGGCACGCACTGAGGGCACATGCCAGGCGCGCCCACCTGGCGGCTTGGGCTCCTGTGGATCTCGTTGTGGTCCCCATGCCTTTCTGCCTAAGCACGCAGGCCAAATGTTAATGATCCAGCGCACGCCGACTCGTCTGACCTCTCCTCTCCACCTTGCTGTTTTGCCCTTGTGCGCGCGGGACGTCCTTCACGCCCGCTCACGCGTGCCGGCCTTGACGCTTCTCCACCTCTTCACTCCCCACCCCTCCCCCCATTGGGCCCCATTCGACTGCTCTCAATTCAGTGAGCGCGTTCTCGCGGAGGCTTAGCGTACCCCTGTTCCCTCCTCCGACTCGCTTGCGTTGGTTTTTTTTCGAGCTTGAGCCGACGCTTCTCTCTCCGTGTGTGGGAGTCATAGACGGCGCACTCTCTCCCAGCTGCGCGCTCGCCCGCTCCTGCTTGTCTTGTTGCCCTCTGTTCTGTTCTCTCTGTCCGGCTTCCTTTTGCGCGGCTGGCCCTGCCAACACCGCCATACACCGCCCCTGCCTCGCCCGGCTCCCGTCGAGGTTGAGGCGGTATGGGCGCGTCTGCTGCGAAGCCGGTGCGCGAGGCCCCGGTGCGGTACGTGGCGAAGAAGATGCCGCGACTGGACAAGACGCCGGTGGAGCAGCAATTCAAGAAACCACAGTTCACCGCGCAGGGCATCAACACGCGGCAGGACGACGTCAACACGGAGCCGCTCATGTACGTGGAAACGTCGAAGGACGCGAGCAGCACCGAGCTGACCGATCACGCGGCGCCGCGGTGGTACCTCAACACCTACCTGGAGATGTCTGACAACATCCGCAGCGACCAGGCGGTGATCAGCGGCAACCTACCGCTCTCGTGGGAGCGTGACAAGCACGAGCCGTACTCGCTCGTGCGCGGCCGCATCGACGACGAGGACCTGCAGTGGGTGCTGAGTGCCGACCAGCGCAAGAAGCCAGTCGACGAGCTTGTGGGTCACACGAAACTGGATCGGCAGGTGCTGCAGGACATCCTCGACACCGTCGAGCTGCCGCGGACGCAGTACCGCAACTACAAGGGGAAGCTGCACAAGAGCATCGACGACGCAAACACGCACATGACGGCGCGCAAGGCGCAAATGGAGAAGGCCCGCGAGTCGGAGCTGCTGCGGCAGATCGGCTACTCGGAGGAGGAGGTGCAAAGAGAAGAGCAGTACATGACGAACCGGCCCCGCGGCGTACGCACACTGGATGAAATCGGCGCCAGCGACCGCGAAAAACGGCGCCAGCAACGCGCCGCGGAGGCGAGCGAGCTGGAGGACATGCTGGAGGAGCGCCGCATCGAGCAGCTCGAGCGCGGCGAGGCCACCGTGACGGCCGAGGAGGTGGCGGAGAAGCCAGAGGTGCTGCAGATGCGTAACAAGCACTTCACCACCCACAAGAACATCTACAAGCACATGTACGCGGCTGACATGGGCAAGGATGAGCGGAACCAGGCCAAGTTTGTGTGGTGGCTCGACCGCACCCGCCGCATCAAGCGCGCCGTCGACACGATTCACGGCGTTCCTGTCTACAACGAGCGCTTGTCTGCCAACGAGGAGCAGACACGCAAGCAGATGCAAGAGGCGGCCGAGTTCAACTTCACCATGTCGCGGGCGCAGGGCGCCAAGGGGTTCACCGATCCACGCGGGCACTACGATCAGTTCATCGACATCATGCGCCACAACAAGGAGGACTTGCAGAGCGACTCCAACGTCAACATCCACGACACCGACGGCGCAGATCACCCCATCAACCGGTTCCCTCACACGCGCACGCACGGCGCCAAGCCTGAGCCACACCACTTTGCAGACCGCCGCGACCGCGCAGAGCGCGTGGACACGGATGTGGACAAGCTTCTCGGCTTCGACGACGCCTCGCCGCCTGGCCGCAGTGGCGAGTCCTCGCTGCCGAAGGCACCGCCAAGCCGCTCCGGGAGCGCCCGCGGGTGGGACAAGCTGAAGAGCGGTGACACCCCGCCGTCGCCGGCGTCGGGCAAGAGCGGTGGTGAGGACTAGGGTGTGGGCCGGCGGGAGAGCTGCCGGGTGAGGGTGGGTGGAAAGCCCACGAGCGCGGCGGCACTGCTTCCCCGTTTTGTGCTCCCCACGTCCGTGCCTATCACTGGGTGCTGTGCTTCGGCCAGCCCTGCGCAGTGCACGCCTACCGTGACGGCGCTACGAGCTGACCACGCTTCCCTTGTCGCAGACACCAGCAGTCCGCAGGGCCTTTCAGCTGTGCGCGCGAAGGGACGCGCGTCTATGCAAGCCTGGCGGTGGACAGCGCGGGCGAGAATACGAGTGAAGGGGGGACACTGTGAAGTGCCCGCGCACTCCAGGCCGCCGCGTGGGAGTACTGCACGTTTCTCTATTTGTTTTGCTTCACATTTCCCGAGCTCACGCGTTGTGCGTTGGACTCCGTTTCGAACGCATCATCCCAGGTGCTCCTCCGCGGAAAGCGTTCACTTGACGACCACACAACTTCACCAGCCCGGCTCGACGTAACGCCGCTACGTGCGCTGCCACGGCAACCACATCGCGCGACCGCCAGCCGTCTCCGTGACATCGCATGCAGAGGTGAAAGTACCTCGCGCACTCGCACATCTACCGCTGCTACTGCCTCCATCAGTACATTCTGCAAGTCGTCCCCACAGCCTGCTTTCCACTTCCACAAATGATGTCCTGTCTCTCTTCCAACTCCCTCCTTGGCTCCCTCCCACCGCTTGCTGCGTTCACACGACGTGCCATTGCCCCCCCCCCCCACCGCTGCGGCAACCCTCATTTCGAGGCGAGCTTCACCGCCACGCTGTTCTTTTTCTGCCACTCCCAAACAGAGAACGTCACGTCCAACGCACTCCTTCAAAACACAGCAACACCGGGAAATCTAAAACAAAAATCCAAACAAACAAGAAGTGAAAAGGTCCACACGCGACGCCACTGCGACGCACTGTGCCTTCCCTTTCGTGTTTGTTTGCCGAGTCTCCCAGGTCTTTTCTCTTCACCCCCCTCCCCCTCCCTGTATCTACCGCTCAATCGAGCAGGCAACGCTGAAGCGCCCAGTGAGCACACACACACACATACACGCAACAACAACAAAAAAACAAAGCAAGGCGCTCTCTGCTCCACGCGAAGGCACGCGCGAGGCTCACGCCAGACGACATTATCTGAAAAAAAGTGTATTGCGTGCGTCCTCAAGCTCGCCGGTCTAGTTGTTGGCTTGGTTTCTACTTGTACAGAGAAACGCGAGCTTCATTTGTGGTTTCACGCAGACACACACACGCAAGCACACAGGCTCACACTTGCCGCTCGTAGCTGAGGGGATTCTGTACCGCTCCTTACTCTTCCTTTTTTCCTTCCCTAGCACTCTTTTTTTTTTGTTGGGTCTGGCAGTGCGGCTGCGTGCCCTTTGCACTGCACGCACCCTCTCGAAGTCCGCGACGTTCCTTCACCCCTCCCCCCGTCCCCCACTTCAGGTGTACGAGATGTCGTCGGTTAGCTTGGCGGAGCTGTCGCGGCAGCTCATGGCGCTGGACAACCACACCAAGGCGCTGCGCGACGAGGTGGAGCACCTGCGTTCCACGAAGCGCTCCATCGACGTGTCAGAGGCGACGGCTGGCAAGATCACGGAGATGCGGGAAAGCGTCGGCAGCATCAAGTCCAAGTCGCAGCGCTCGCGCGCCTCGATGCAGCAGCGCAGCGGCACGGCGCCGGGCAGCACCCTGCCGCAGGACTTCATCGACGACGTCGCGCACAAGTGCGCCGACGCCGAGGCGTCGATCCGCGAGCACAAGGTGTTGGCGAAGGAGAAGGAGACGCTGTACGCGGCTCTGGCCAAGGCGGAGGAGCGCACGCAGCAGGCGGCGGACGAGTACGCCGCTGTCGGCGAGCTCGCCGGTGTCGACGCGAACGGCAAGTCGCTTCTCGCCGTTGGCTCCAAGAAGCGCGACGCCTTCAGTGCCGCGACGAAGAGCGCCGTGGCGGTGTACAAGCAGCGCGAGAACGCCCGCATCCAGCTCGAGGGCCAGTCCCGCGAGCTCCTGCGTCTCGCCGCGATCCTGCAGGAGACGACGGATGCCGAGAGCCAGCGCGCCGAGGCTGTCGAGGTGCTGGCAGAGCGCACAGCGAAGCTGGCTGCGCTGCGCCACGAGTGCGACGTCATGGCCCGCGATGGCGCGCGCAAGGACAAGATCGGCGACAAGCACCAGCGTGGGCCGACCTCGGAGGACTACATCCGCCACAGCAACTTCGACCGCCGCGTTGAGCTGCACGCGCTGACGAAGGAGGACAGCCTCATCAAGCACAACGATATCGCCATCCGCCACCGCGCGATGCAGATCGCCAAGCTTCAGACCCGCCTCGAGCTCGTCGGCGACGCCGTCGTTGGGGACGGGATGGAGGAGGAGGAGGAGCGCGTCGACGCCGAGATTGTGGAGGAGCTGGCGAAGGAGATCAACGAGCTGTACGAGTCGCACTCGGTGGCGGAGATTCGGATGGACAACATCGACTGCGACATTGAGAAGCTTGTCTGGCGCACCGGCGCGCTGCAGCACGCCAAGGACAGCACCGTGGTGGAGATGAGCCGTATCGACCGCGAGCACCGCCGCTACCTCGCGGAGCTGCAGAAGACGCTCGAGAAGGAGCGCGTGGCGAACGGGCAGGCCATCACGCGGCTGGAGGATGACATCGACAACCTGCATAGGACCTCGGCTCGCAAGAAGTACGCCTCGCGGTCGGTCTCGCGGTCTGCCCCGCGCTCTGCGGCGCGCGCGTAGGCACTCCGTCGCGTGTTGAGTCGTTTTTGCAGTACGCTTCGGCGATGCCGGGCCTGCAGAGTGGTGTAAGAGGGGGGTGGGGGTGGTGGTGGTGGCCGCTTAGCCGGCGCGGCTGCCAGCGCACACGCACGCGAGCGGCGCAGGCGTGCGTTCCCTGTTGATAGAGTTGCACCGCTGCCTCCCCCCACCCCGCATCTCGTGCGCTGCGTCTGCGTGCAACCTGCGTATCCCCCCACCCCACCCTCCTGATCCCCCCCTACCCATCCCGAGAGTGGTGGTGGGGGGGGGGGGAGATGCCGCCGTGCTCTCCCTCTTTCCCTCTTCTGCACATGTATTGCCCCGCCGCGGCGCCTTGGCACGACGCAGCACCTGCCTTCCCCACGCGTCTCCACGGCGGCGGTGGTCACGCGCGCTCTCCCCGCTATCCTCCCTTCGCTCCTGCCCGCTGCACACGCCTTGCTTCGATTCCACATGCTGCCTTGTCTTTTCTCTGCATCGTGTGCTTCCTCACGTTTGCGTGGCGGTGGGCGGACCCACGCAACGCAGGTGGTGGCGGCGACGGACGCCTGTGGTATCTGACGAACTAGAGGCGGGTCGAGCCTTTGGTGCTCGTTGCAGGAAGGATGGAAGAGGAGGAAGGAAGGAAGGAGGGATATGGGCACAGCAGTGAAGAAGAAGTTGAATCACGAAAGTGATCGACGTGTGGCGCCTGCGCAGCTCCCTCCTCTTTGCGTACTTTTCCCTCTCCCGCCCCCCACCTTCTCTTCATCACCACCTGCGCGGGCGTTCCTCGAATGTCGTTTGATGTATGGGCGCGTCGGTGCGGGTGTGGCTGCCGCACTCTCTCGTGCGTCTGCTGCGCCTCACGTGGCGCCTTTGTTTTCCTTGTCGCGGCCTCGGAGAGGCGCGGGTGCGCAGCGCGGTGGCGGTCTCCTTTCATGTCCGCGATTGCAGTGATCAAGTCTTCTTTGTACTGTTCTCTCCCGGTGTTGTGGGGCTTTGAGAAGCAAACCGCCGACGTGTCATCCCGTCGCCGAGGCAGGAGGGGGGGGGGAGGGGGTGCGAAGACGTCTTTTTGGCAAGGCGCCCGCGGGGCTCTCCTGCTCTGTTGCCCCCCTTGGCCTGTCTACGCATGCCCTCTCATGCGTGCGTCCCCCCTTCGCTCCTTCTTCGTTGCTACCGCCCAGCCGCGCGTCCTCCATTCGGCCAGTTTCCGTTGTCGCCTTCTGTCTTTTTTCTTTTCTTTATTTGTCTCTCTTGTTTCGGTTTGTGTGAGCGTGTGTTGTGTGGTTGTCTACTGTACCGCGGTGATGCTGGTCGCCGTCTCTTTCTTTTCGACTCGTTTGTGTGTGTGTGTGTGTGTGTGTGCGCTTGTTTCGCTTCCGCTGTGAAGAGACCCCACCCTCGTCCTTTCTCGCGAGTAGATCGGCACTCTCACGTCGATGCTCTTTTCGCCCAGAAGAGACGAAGAAGAAGAGAGTGCACACAAGAGTTCGCTCGCTGCTGCCGTCCACCCTTTCCCACCTCACGTGACAGCTGAGGTGCCCCGCAGCGTCGTCCCTACAGACTCGAGCAAGGGCTGGTGGGAAGTGAAGCATGCGGTAGAAGGCACGCGGGGAGTGTGGGGGTGGACTGTGCGGCACGGCGTCGCGGGCGTTCGCGAGCGTCGTGGCGGCGAGTAGTTGGTCTTCTTTGTCTTCTTTTGTATTGTGGTTCTTGAAGCCTGTTGTGCTGCGCTTTGCGTCTGTGTGCGTGAGGGTGTGGGGTACTGTGTGCTCGGCGAGGCTCGCGTGTGTAAGAGGGCAACGCCATTGAACGTCGCTGCCGCTGTGAGCGCAGCTGGCCGCAGCGCTGCCTCTTTCCACTTCCTCCCGACCTTCGACCTCACCCTCCTCCCACTCTACCTCTCCTCAGAGGTGCCCCCCCCTCCCTCGTCAGTCTCTCGTCTCGATTCCCTCTGTTCTCCAGTTTCCTTCCTTCTCCGTTCTCTTCTCTGTACTGTCTTTCTTTCTGTGAGTGACCAGCCTTCTGGAGTCCCACCCTGACGCATCGCTGCCCACATCCGGTGTACGGAGCGCCACTTTCCCCTCTCTCCTGCCTCCTTCCTACTCGCCCGCTTATCAGTGACGTGTGCGGTGTGTGTGCGAGTGTGTGTGTGTGTGTGTGTGCGAGTGCGTGTGGTGTGTGTGCGAGTGTGGTGTGTGTGCGCCTCCTCGCTTACCTCTGCCGTGCGCGGCACGGGTAACGCTCGCTCTCTTGCCCCCTCCCCACTGCCCCCCCCCTTCCCAGCGCCACGCACTTGTCCCTCGAGCTCCTGGAGGCTGATGGCATGCGCGTGTGTGTGACAGGCAGAGGGGGAGATGGAAAGGCGTGAGGAAGGTTTGGTGGGGGCGGGGCGGGGCGGGGCGGGGGGGGGAGGGGGGATGAGGACGGAGTCGGGGAGAACCGCTGCCAAGCATGCACGCACGGCACACACACACACACACACACACACAATTTGAGAGGGCATGGCCAGCTGGGTGGTGGTGGTGGTGGTTTTGATGCCGGCCGCGGAGTGGCGATGCGGAGAGGAGCGCGCATCAAGCAGGAAGGGAACACGAGCATCGTGAGCAGACCGTGTGTGGCTGCGTTTGTGTGTGTTTGTGTTTGTCCGCGAACACTCGCAAAACAGAGGAAGCAGAAAACAAAAGTGGGCCTTCCAAGGCGCATGAACGTCTGTGCCCAGCACACCTCCTCCCTCCCTTGCGCGCCAAGACATGCACGCAACGTGAGAACCAGCCACCCGCCTGCACTCGTTGCTTATCGTCGGGGCGCCTTTTTCCCTACCGAGTGTAGGGTCGGGCCTGGGTCGAAGTGGCGTGGCAGTGCTCGTGGGCTGCCGTGGAGGGCGCGAGTGTGTGCTCGCTCAGGGACCGCCCTGCTCCTTTGCCCCCCCCCCCCTCCGTTCTCGTGTGTGGGTGTGAGTTGGGGTGTGGACGGGTGGAAGAGGCCGTACATGCCGTCGTACTGGCGAGCCTGCCTGCACACGCCGTCATTGGAGTGGGTGGAGGGCACGTCACGGCGCGGAAAGCCACGGACGCGCGCCGTCGCGCAGTCTCCGCCTCGGCCTCCCGCGGTGTCGCGCGCGACTCCCCTGTGAGGGCCCATCGATTGCCGAGCACCATCTCTCACAACGCACGCACTCTCTCTCTGTCCCACCCCTCCTTCTCCTTCCCTCCCCACGCCAACTACGTGCTCGGGAAGGGCCGCGACTCTCTCTGCTCAGCTCGGCTACAACACGGCTGTTGGGCTGACACTCGGCGGCACATTGTTCGAGGGAAGGAAAATAGAAAACGTCGACTTACCCCCCCTACACTCACAGAAGCAACAAGCAACGAAAAAAGCCTGGAAGACAGCGTAAACGCATCAAGCCCAAACGCTGCGCGGCGGGGCGATTGTGCGGTGCGCCCCTGCTTCCCACCCGAATTAGCTCGTTTAAGAAGGAGCACTCTTTGCGAGGTTCTCTTTGGTTTTCTGGTTTTGGAGAGCTGGGAACCCCGACCCCCCCCTTCCACTTGTCGACGTGTGCGCGGCATGTCCTCTGCAGAGGAGAAGGAGGCGAAGAAGCAGGCGGCGCTTAAGCTCGCCGGCGACGGCTCCGACGACGCGCGCGCTGCTGTCAAGGCGCAGCGGGAGCTCAAGAAGAAGCGGGATGCTCTGCGCAAGGTGCAGAAGCAGGTCAAGGCCGGTGGCGCCGAGGCAGCCGTGACCGCTGCCAAGGAGGAGGAGGCGCAGCTGCTGGCCGAAATCGCGCAGCTCGAGGCCATATGCGGCGTGACGCAGCCGGCACCGTCCACAGCGCACATCGTGGCCCCCGCGCCTGCGCCGGCGGCGACGAAGGTCGTGAAGCCGGCGAAGGAGGTCAAGCCGGTGAATGCAGCGGAGCTGCCCAGCGAGGAGGAGGTGGCCGCACGGCTGAGCGGCCTCGTCAAGCGGGCGATGGAGGCCAATCGACTGGAGCGGCTGCGCGTCGCGCCGCGCGACGCCGTCGTGCACCCGCGCGTCGCCGAGGTGGCCGTGCTCATGGAGCAGATGCTGCTTGTCGGGGGCAGCGCGCGGGCACTGGCTCTCATCTCGGCCTTCCGCGAGCTCATCCGCGCGACGACCGTTCTCGCGGTGCCGTCGCTGAACGAGGTGGACACGACGGCGTTCGAGAAGCTCATCCAGGTCAACTTCGACTTTGTGCGCCGCAAGCGCGAGGCGTCGGCTGGCATGCGGCACGTCAAGGACGTCCTTGTGCGCCGCTTTGTCGCGCTGCGGGATGAGGTGATCCACCCCAAGCCCAGCGTCGCGGCGCTCATCACGGACCTCGGCGACCCGCGCGAGGTGACGCTGCGCATTCTCGACGCCATCGAGGCGGAGCTGAAGATGTCCTTCAAGAGCATTGTCGAGGACCGCTCTCTGCCGTACGTGTCCAGCAGCGACACCATTCTTGTGTTCGGCCGCAGCAGCCTGGTCGAGTACATCCTGCTCTCCCGCTCCCGCGACCCGCAGTGCAAGCCGAAGCGCGTGATCGTCGTGGACTCGGCGCCGCTCTTCGAGGGGCGACAGCTCGCGGACAAGCTCTCCGGCGCCGGCATCGGCGTCACGTACGGCCTCATCACCGCCTGCTGCACGCTGATGCCGAAGTGCACGCGCGTCTTCATGGGCGCGTCGGCGGTGCTGCAGAACGGCGATGTGTTCAGCCGGTGCGGCATGGCGCTCGTCGCGGCCTGCGCAAAGCTATTCCGCAAGCCGGTGCTGTGCTTTAGCGAGAGCTACAAGTTTGTGGCGGAGGTGTGGGTTGGCAATTTGGCGCAGAACACGAAGCTGGCCGACATGCGGCCAGCCGCCGAGGCGCACGGCAGCGAGACGGGCACGCACAGCCCGCTCGTCTATCCGACTCCGCCCACGCTCTCCCCACCGCAGCTCCGCGCCTCGTGGGGCTTCGGCACGCCGGCTCGCGGCGGCGACTTTCTTCCACGCGGGGCGGGTAGTGCCGTCGCGGCGGCGCCCTTCTCGTCAAGCGCTTCCGGCTACCTGTACGACCTCACCCCCGCCTCGTACGTGGACATGATCATCTGCGAGATGGGCTGCCTGCACACCTCGGCCATTGTGGCTGCTATCAAGGACCGCGAGGGCCGCGAAACGTCGCAGTTAGTGAACCTAGTGCGGGGCTGAGCGTGGCGCACCTCATTCGTGCGTGGTGCATGTGTGCGGATGTCTGTGTGCGGGAGGAGGCGGCGAGGGTCCACCGCACAGAACCACGGTCTGTGGCCGGTGGCGTGCTCCTCTCTGTCGCGTCCCCGTTGTTGGTGGCTACGTGTGGCGTGACGCGGCTTCTGTTCTAAAGCGTGCTCTCCGACACAGCAAGTAAACGGGAAGGATCACAGCGAACGCGCAGACGTACTCAACAAGAATGAACAAGAGAAACTGCAGCGTAGAGAGCCGAATCGGCTTGTCCTGAGTGGAGAGACACCTCCGAGAACCTCGCCGTGAGTGGCGTGCGCACTCGGTGGGGAGGGGGGGGGGCATCAAGGAGGGCGTGTGCCTGTGCGTTTTTTGTTTGGCGTTGATGGGGAGACGGAGCTTCTCCGCCCTACGGCGTGCTAAGCAGACGCAGCTCGGCCAGCGGCTTCTGATAGTGGACATCCAACCTGAGAAGGCGGGTCCACTGAGGGCTCCGGACACCACCTCGTTGATGGCTTGCTGCAACTGCACTTTGCATCCTTTTTCCTTCAACGACTTTCCCCCCCTCACACACTTTGCCGCTTTTTTCTCTCTCTCTCCTACCAACACTCACATCTTCGTCCCACACATGCTCACAAAACACACTGGATGTCGAACAACAACAACAAAGAGGAGCATCTGATGCAACTCTCTGCAACTCATCAACTAGCCGTCTCCCCCACTTTTTTTCCCATCTGCTTCGCCGTGGACGCTGCCACCCTCGCTTCCCCGTCCCCACCGCCTTCCTTCCAACTGCCTTCCTGCGCGCTCTCTCCACCATTGTATCTCTGCTGCCTCCTCACTTTTTTCTCTTTGTGTCTGCCGTCTCCTTTGCCTTCCTCGCTGCAGACCCCTCCTCCGTCTTGTCCCCCTCCGCACCGTACACGACTCTCCACCGGGCTCGCTCGGCGCACACGCTCTCGCTCTGCCTGACTCCTACCCCCTCCCCCTCACCCCCCTGCGCACCTCTTCCCCGAGAAATCACCTCCACAAGCAGCCTCGGCTGCGCAACTCTACTGGCGTTGCCGTTGTTTTCCATTCTCGTGCCTCTCAGCGGCTGTCCTGTTTGCCGTGCTCGCACGCTGCCCAGCTTCCCCCCTCTCCCCCACCACCCTCCAACTCACACGCAGAACTTCGGTCTTGTACATAGCACGCTCTTTTGTTTCTCAGGGCAAGCGCTCCGTTTTTGCAGCTCTCTGTTGAGAGGCGACTGAAGCTAGCACGCCACCCTCCTCGTACGCCACTACCACCACAACTGGTGGAAACGTCTTCTGGTTTTCTTTTTGGCCTCGCGCTCGCTTGAGCTTGCGTGGCTCCTCGCTGCTGCCCACGTGCCTCCCTCGTCGTCACCCAGCGCGTGTGTGTGTGCGTTCTGGCTGCACAGGCTGCTGCGCTGCAGCGCGCTTCACCGGACGGCGCGTCCGCATAGCCTGCGCACCTCGGCACATCTTTCAAGAGTCGCTGCGACGGAGCACGTGGTGAGTGTCGAGAGAGCGAGTCAGAGCAGGCCGACGGCTCGCTGACCACTGTGACGGCACAGGGGGCACACCTTGACAGCGTGTCCTTCCCCCGAAGACGGGCTCCTCGTCTTCTTCTGCTCACCACCTCTCCATCCACGTATCTCGGTGCCCCCATTGAGCGGGCGAGGCGCCGTTGCATTGCCGCTAGCTCGTCGTTCCTTTCCCCCCCCCTGCTTCTCACCACCTCGTGCGTGCTCTTGTCGGTCACTGGACTACACGCGGAGAGGGAAGCCAGACGTGAAGAAAACGTTGCAGCCACCCGTAAGCGCTCCTGGGCGTTTGGCACGTGACGAGGTGAAAGTTCTCACTTTATTGTCGCTCGAAATAAAAAAAAGGAAGTGAAGCGGGGCTCGCTGCCGTGCGCACGCAGCGGCACGAGGTAAGCAAAGAAGCGCAACATATAAAAACCAGGACAAGCGCTGCTACGCTGAGCGTCGCGGGGCTCCTCCTATCCTTCAAGAACAGCTTCTCGCGCGGCGTCGCTTTTCACCGCTTTCCCCCCTCCCTCACTTCCGCACAACAGCCAGCAACTGTTGGGTCGCCTACCCTCCCTCCCTTCATCCAACACGTACGCTGTTGAGCCTCCTCGGATCCAAACGTCGTTTTCCCTTTTGCTTCTCTCACGTGTCCATCTTTCTGGTCGATTTCCCTGTGGTGTGCCTGCTGCCTTGTTTCTGCTTGTTTGTTTGGCTGTGTAGCTGCATCTCGTTTCTGTTTGACCTCCGCGCCTTCCGTCTCCTCGTCTGTGTCGGGTGGCGACTTCTGTCCTACGTGCGTCTGCGCGCAGCGTTGACTATTTTCACTTTTATTTTGATTGAGCGCCTTTTCGCAGGCGTGTGCGTGTACGTGTGTGTAGCGGGGTGCTTGTGTGCCGTCGTCTCTCGGCATCTGCGCGGCGTGGAGCTCTTTGTTTTGTCACCCCTCTCGCCTCGTCGGCTTTCCATCTCCTCGTTGGTTTTTTTTTTTCGTGAGGGGGCGGTGTTACTCGTGCGGTGGCGTTACACGTTCTCGAGGCGCTCGGTTTCCATTGTAGCCCCTTTCCCCCTGTCCCTCTTTGTCCATTTGCTCCCACTCGCCGCGCCGGTGAACTCGTGCGCTGCGCCCCTCCCCCCTCCTCCTCCCTCCTCCATTCACCGCTCTCACGCTTGAGCGGACATCACAGCTTTCCTGTGTCCAGCTGAGCTGCGGGCACCTTTTTTTATTATTCGCCTCTCCCCATCGTCGCGGCGCTTTGAACTCCACCACGCCAGCTCGGATCGAGAGAGACAGAGAGACCTAAGGCGCAGTACTCGCTGCCCTGTCGAGCTTAGCGGGTTCTGCCAGCAACGCCGATGCTGCGCGCCGTCGATTCCAGCTGCTCCCGTGTCCGCTCGTCAGGAAGCATGGAGGAGCAGTACGTGACGCACAGCGCCTGCTCAGAGGGCAAGGCGCACGTCGTGGAGGTCAGCCTCGACGACTCCGGCGACGGCGAGGCCGTCGTGTCGTCGCAGCCGTCGAGCCTGACGTCTAGCGGCGGCGGTGGGCTGCTCAGCTCCGCGCAGCGGGTCAACAAGCCCAGCAGGGTCGTCCACGCAGCGGGCGCACCAGAGGATCGCGAGCGCTTTCCCGTCGCGCCGACGTTGACGGGGATGCTACGGCACAAGTCAGACCCCGGTGTGCTGCTCAGCCGCTCTGCCCCAACGCGCGCCTCGATGGAGATGCTGGCTGACACGCCGCTGCGCCCCAACTACCACCGCAAGTCAGCAACGATCACCACCACGCCGCGCCCACCGTACTCGCCGCCGCGCACGCCGCAGCCTCAGACATGCACGCTGCCCGCCGTGGAGCTGACGCCGCTTCCGCCCAGCAGCGTGGCGCGGCCTTCGACCGCGACCGCGTCGCGCTCCTCCTCCCTGCGCACACCGCGGCCGACGGAGGAGCTGATGCCGTCGCACCCGCCCTCGACGCGCCACCGCACCTCCACCGCGTCATCACCGGTCTATGAGCCGATCGTCTTCTCCTCCTCTTTGGCCACCGCCGCCGCGTCGCCCGTCGCGGTGGCGTCGCCGGTGGCGCTTGCTTCACCGTCCGAGGCGAAGTCGCCAAACAAGCACTCGCTCGCCCTCTCGGACGAGGCCGACGTGTGCTGCATCTGCCTGGAGGAGTACAACGACGACAACCCGATGTTCCGCGGCGCCTGCCAGCACCACTTTCACCTGTCCTGCCTCATGGAGTGGAAGCAGCGGAGCGCGGCGTGCCCGATGTGCTGTGCGGAGACGCTGCGCGGTGTGGGTGATCTAGACGCCTCGCAGCCCACCGTACCGGTCGACCCCGCCGAAGTGGCCCGGCAGCGCGCCATCGCCGAGCGCGACCTCGCCATGGCGCAGAAGCTGCAACACAAGTACCTGCGCCAGGCCCAGCGCCGCGGCAGTCGTGACGCCCACGCCGCCCACGCCGTACGCCTCTCGCAGGCCCTCAGCAACAGCAGCTCCCCTAGCCGCGCGTCATTGCGCGTGGCCGAGGTGGAGCGGCAGCTCTCGTCTGCCTACGAGACGGGTGGTGCGGGCCAGCCGCCACAGCCCGCCGGTCTCGTGCGCTTGCCGCCGCCCCGGCGTTCGCGGCGGGGAGAGCGGGCCACGCCGCCCTCAGCGGAGCGCACGTCAACGCGCAACGTTGCCAGTACCCGTGCTCGATCCTCCCCTCCACCCAGCCACACCGCAACACACAGTAGCCGCCGATCGCGCACCAAGTCGCAGGCTGGGTGCTGCGCGATGTGAGTCAGAGTGCGCGACGTGGTTGAGCGTTCGTCGGCGCGGGTGGATGGACCGCGGCACCTGCAGGGACTCGGCGAGTGACACGCACGGGAAGCACATCAAGAAGTGGCGCGGCTGAGAGGGCCGGCAGCGATGCCCAGCGACGCAGCACAGGCAGCAGGCGGCAAGCGCAGGGCTGGTGTCAGATGAGACGACGACACGGTGAAGATGCGCCTGTGAATGTGTTTGTATTCACTTTGCTGCGCGCGTCCGCGGCAAAGGGACTGGCTTGCGTTTGCGGGAAGCTTATTCTCGTTTTGGCTTCGGTTTTCCTCTATTGTGGCTTGTCATGTGGACATGGGGACAGCGTGGTGCCCGTTCCACGGTCTGCGCAGCATGGCACCGCCCGTGGCAACGAGTGGTGCTGGTGGGTACGGCGGGCTGGGGTGGTGATGGGGATGGGGATGGTAGTGGCGCCAGGGTAATAGGGCGTGCATCGGTGTGTGTGTGTGCGTGCTTGTGGGGGCGTGGGACTTCAGCACGCTTTCCGGGGCGCGCAAAAAAAAAAAAACCGCGCGTAGACGCTTCCGCAAGCGCTTCTGACGGTGCCACACTTGGCCCGCGTGTCTGTGGGCGTGTGTCTGGCCGAGTGGCCGTTGCGCATGGTCGCTGCAGTAATGCCCCACAGGCCTCTCATACGCCCCTTCTCTCTCCTCAGCATCTCGCCCCCTCCCTATCTACAGCTGACGTGGTCTTTTGCTTGTGCTGGATAGGTGAGGCGTGCGTTGATGAGTGCGCCTACGTGTGGAGGCGCCGGTGTGGTGTGCGCACCCGCTCCCGTTCCGATTCTGCCTGCTCCCTTGCCCCTCTCCCCACCTCCCTCTCATGGCTGTTCGCCTCTGATGGTGCACGGAATGCGCCTTGGTTCTCGTTCGCCTAGTTTTGCCCCCCTCCTTTCCTCTCCTGGGGAGGCTTTCGGGCTCTCGCTTCTCGCTGCTGTTGCGTGCCGTGTTCGACGTGTCTGGGCGGTGGTGCGGCGACGGTGGGCACCATGTAGTCTGATCGGTGCCTCTGTTTTCTTTCCATGTTCTCTCTCTTCCTCTCCTCTGCCTTTTTTTTTTTGCGTGTTTGTGTTTGTCTGGTTCTGCGTGTTGACACCCGGGGGGGGGGTTTCGTCTTCCCCATTGTGTGGCCTTGCCCTCTTTCTGCTTTTTCTTTAGTTTTGCTTCACCGGTGCGCTGACGTACCGCACCCGCGCCATGTCCCATTCCACAAGCCCACTCCCTCCATGTGTCTGCCGTCACTCGCCCCCTTGTTTTTGTTTCGCTTGCTTCGCCATTTTTTTTTTCTGAGTTTTCATCCCCCCTCCCCCCTTTGCTGGTCGCTGCTGTGTCCGTCGACACCACCACCGCGGCCCCCTTTCCCTGCTCCCTCTCCCGGTCGTCTTGTTCGCTTCTCCCCACCTTCCCCCCGTTCTCGAGGTACCGCGGCGCCGGGCTGGGTCGTGTCGCCCCGCTCTCCTGGGTCGAGGGAACGGCAAAAGAGGGCAAGACACTTAACCACCCACTCACATATCTCAAAATAGACACACACACACACACACACGTAGACACGCGCACCTCTCAGTACCTATACTCGCTGAGCAGCACCACAGCCGCTAACCCTAAGTCCGTGCCTGGGGTACAAGGGGCAACAGGCTTGTGTTCGTGTGCTTGTTGTGCTGCGAGTGTGGTCCGGCCCAACGCGAGTTGACTGCACGCACGAAGTTGGATGAGAGCCCTTCCCTTTTTCGCACCCGCTTTTATTTTCTTTGCTGGAAGCGCGCGTGTGTGTGCCTGCCGGAGTATCCGTGTGCGTGTGTGTCGTCGGACCCCATCCCTC
>JASAOO010002996.1:0-16605 GCA_030849075.1 Zelonia costaricensis | reverse complement strand
GGGGGGGGGGGGGGGGGGGGGGGGGGGGGCCGCGGCCCCACCCCCTCCCTCCTCACTGGCCTCCGTCTCGCTCTCCCTCCCTCTCGCGCGCACTCGTGTGCGGTGTTCCCCGCTGCGCATCATCACCTGTCCACCTGCGCACCTGCATCGCGTCGCTCGTGACACGCGCCTCTCCTCCCCCCCCCCTTTCCACCTCGCACACGAGATGCGGCAAATCGCGAAATCAAAGCCGCGCCGCGCTGATGCACCCGTCCTCGATGTGTGTTTTGTGTGTGTGTGTGTGCCGCCTGTTGAGCTTTGTCGCCTGCCCTTCCTCAGTCACCTCCACTTCTGCCCTCACCTCCCCTACCCCCACCTCGTCCTGATCCGCTCGTGTGGCTTGAAAAAGGGCACGTGGCGGGTTGGTCGGGGTGGGTGGGGCCGAAAGGGGCACTCTGTGCGTCTGGTGGACAGCGGCTCGGCAGCACGTCTCAATCCCGTCCTGCAGGCGCCCGCGATGCTGCTCGACGGCGCACTCTCTTGTTTGCCGACTTGCGTTTGTTGTCAGTGCTCGACTTCCCCCCCTCTCCCTCCCTCCCCTCTCCCCCTCCGCAACGTCGGCCTGGCCTGAGCGCTGCTGCCTTCTTCTTTCTTGTCCGCGCCGCTCGCATGTACGGCGATGCCGCGGCGTGCCCCCCTCTCCCCCCCTCCCAATCCATTCCTTTCCCTTCTTCTCCCTTGCTTTCTTCACTCCCTTGCCCCCTCGCTTGCCCTCTCTACTATTGTGGGCGTTGCCATCAAGCCACCTCATGCCCAGCGCACCGCGAGCCAACCCGTCGGCCTCGGGAACCAACGTGTGTCTTGAGTCGGAACAGAGATGAAAAGAAACCGCCTAGCGTGCGTGTGGCCGTGGCCAGCACACCGCTTCCCTTCCCATCTCCTCGTTCCCCATGTCGTGGATCTCGCGGCAATGAGGCGTGCCTCCCCGCTCCCTCGGTCCCCCCCCCTCTCCCTGCCTGACCTCCCAAGACCCTGTCCCCTCACAAGGCCTTTACTTGCATCCCCATCCCACTTGCTTCTTCACCTGCCCTACCCTCCCCGTTAACGTCGTCCCCTCGCGCACCCGCACGCCCGCCCACCGATTCGCGTGACGTCTCAGCTCCCGACTCGCCGAGCGCCTCGACTGCACATTCACACGCGCAGCCCCAACGCTGCACCCCGCGGGGACTCCTGTCATCTGGTTCGCCCCGAGCAGCCGCTCCGTCCAGGTCTTGCAGCCTCCGCCTCCATCCTCTCCTCGCCTCGCACGCACTCCTTCCCCCCCCCCACCCCTCCTGACACGGCGATGGAGGTGCGCGGCGCACGAGCCCGTGCCAACCGCGCAGTGGCCGCCGTGCAGTCGGCGACTGCACCGGTGCCCTCCCCCTCTCCACTCCTCACGGTCTCCGCGAGCACTGGCGCCGGTGCGAGGAGGTCCGTCGTCACGCGCTTCTCCTCCTTCGCGGCGATGTGCGAGGCGCAACAGCGGCCAGACGAGCACGCCGCCCTCCGCGCAGAGCTCGCGGGCAAGCTGCCGCGCCCCGCACCGCGCCACGACGTGACAGCTATCGGCACTGCGGCTCTCGAGCACGTGCTGCGATTCGTCGGGCCCGTCAGCCGCGACGCCGCGGGTTTGGGGCAGACGTGCCGTGCCGCGCGCCGCGCGCTGCTCCGTGTCATCGACCTCGACGCGGTGGAGCTGACGCCTGCCATGGTGGCCCCGGCTGCGCTTGCGCAGGAGCGAGTGCGCGAGTCTCTCGGCGACTTTGTGGCGGCGCGCTGCGGCCTCGTGCAGACGCTCGTGCTGCGGGAGGACGGCCTCGACGCGGTGCGGCGCGAGGGCGGCGACGGGGCCGCCATTGCGCCCCTGACGCTGCCGGCGACGTGGGCGCTGCGGCTTGTTGCGCGGCTGCCGTACCTGACGGTGCTGGACCTCCGCCACGTGCGTTTCACGGAGGAGCGCAACTCCCAGGCACTGCACTTCCTTATGAGCGACTTGTACCTCGCCGCGGCCGGTACGCTGTGCACCGTGAAGATGGACGCAGAGGCGATGCGCTTCTGGGCCCCAGGCTGGTGGCGGCGGCACGTCAACCTCACCTCGCTCGTCGTGGGTAGTCGCTACCGCGTTGCCGAATCGGCGGCCAGCGCCAGCGTCGGCACGGATGCAGCACTGGAGCTACCGGCCGACTGGTACACGCTTATGCGTGAGGAGGGGCGGCGGTGGCAGCTGAAGCTGTGGGTGCCGCTGCATGCTACCTCCCTCCGCCAGATCCTCACCCCGCCAGCTGGCACCGTCTACGGCGGCGTGGCGGAGCTGCTCCTGTGCATGCACCACAACGAGCGCACCTGCGAGTGGGGCGACAGCGGGGCTGGCGGGGCGGGGGCGGCGCAGTCCGGTGCTGCACTGGACACATCACCAGAGCCGCGCGCCACCGCCGCGTCTCGCAAGGCCGGCGCCGCCGCAGGGGCCGACGCAGGCGACAGCTCCGTCTTCCCCGCCCTCACGGCAGTCACGGTGGTGGACGTTCAGGAGCGGGCCGAGGTCGCGGCCGAGGTGTACACGGCGGTGCTGGCCATCGCCCCGTTGCTGGTGCACTTCAACGTGTGCGACAGCATCACAACCGGCGCACCGGCTGAGCCGCTAAAGAAGCGCCACGCCAAGGCGTGAGTCGCCGCCGCGGAGCGTGAGCCGGCACACCGGCTCAGTGCCGCCCCGCCCGCATCGATGTAACATTCTCCCTCCGCATCTCGCGTGACGCGCCAGCCTGTTCTACCCCCGCCTCCTTGGGCCGGGCTCCAGGGCCGCGTCGCCGCTCAACAAGCAACCCCACCAAGATCAACGGTGTAGCAGACCCACTGACTCATGGTGGTGGTGCGGTGATGACGCACGCGTACAGGGATGGTGGTGGGGGGGGGGGGCGCGCGTGTGCGCTCATTGCGCGACAGCGGTTTCGGCGTCAAGCGTGAACCCTTCCCCTCCCGTTCTTCCGTCCTTCCATCGTCCCACCCGCGCACTGCGCGTCCGTGAACGCGTTTCTTGCTCGCCGCACCGGGCGGTGCCCTCGCGCCTCCGCCCCCCCCTCCCCTCCTCTCCTCCTTTCCACTCCTCCGCCGTTCCCACACCCTTCGCCACTCTTCTCGTTCCCCGCCCCGCACGTGTGACGCCGCGCAGTGGAACGCAACGTCCCTGTTGCATCCCTACTGCTCCAACGCGCACGTGCACACGCGCGACTAGGACGGCGTCACTGCACGCCGTGCTCGCTGGGTACACACGCGTGAGGGGCACAGCTCGTCGCTGGCCCAATCCGCCTCCTCACGAAAGTCTCCTTCGTTTCTGTTCTCGTCGGCGCACACGCCACGTGTGGCTCACGATACGGCGCACAGCTCCCTTAATCGATAGTTGCGGCACGCCGATCGGCTCGCTCTCTCTCCGTGTCCGTCTCAGCTGCCCGCCAGACGTCCTACGTGCCATGACGTCGTCATCGTCCGCGTCGTCGTCGCCACCGCCGCCCGCGTGCGCGGCGTCACGACTGCACACAAGTGCGTGTGACTGCTGTGAGTGCGGCGTGGTCGTGGGCACCGAAGGTCCGCAGCGTGGCAGCCTCTTGCTGCCCTGCCAGCACATCCTGCACATGGGCTGCGTGGAGTTCATTCGGCGGCGGGGCAAGGTGCTCATGGGGCTGGACAGCGCCGACCTGCCCGCTGGTGAAGGCGGCGACGGTTTCAGCGGAGACGTGAGCGGCTGGGCGCGGCGCGTGAATGGGTGCTGCGTGTGCCCTGCTTGTCTCGCCCCCATCACCCGCATCATCCCGCTGTACCTGCGCAGTGTCGATGACGAGGGAAAACCCATGCCGTCGACGCCGCCGCGCAGCGGCACGGCCGCAACGCCAGCGTCAATCGAGGCGGCCTACAAGCGCGTGCACACCGCTCAGAAGCAGGTGTTGCACCGGCTGCGCAGCTTGTGCGACCAGCGGCGGCGCGTCACGGAGCTGACGCACGCGTGCGCCAGCCTGCACGAGCAGCGGGCCCGCTGCCTCGCTGAGGTGGAGAAGGAGGAGCGCTGCTTCCCCGGTCTCATGCCGCGCGGGGGCGGCACGGACGCGGTGGGTCGGGGCGGTGCGACCAGCACTTCCCCTGCCACAGCCGCCGCAGCCGCCGTGGAGCGTATGGGCGTGACGGAGCTCGAGTTGTTCATGGCGCAGGTGACGCCGCAGCTCCTGCGCGTGCAGGCGGACCTGCGCAGGGAGCGCCAGCTGATTGAGCGCCGCAGCAAGCGCCTGGGCGCTTTGCGCGCACACTACCACTCCACCAAGGAGCTGCACGCCATCGATGCGGCCATCGCCAGCAGTGTGGATAAGGCGCCGGCGCGTCGCACTGCTGCGATGGCACCCGAGCTGCTCGTCCGCTCTGCCACCAGCACCACCCCAGGTGCCGCTGCCGCGTCTTCGCAGGGCTGCGCGACGGAGGCAGACGGCCGTGTGTGGCGCCGTAGCGAGGTCTCGACCGTACCCCCACCCCGCAAGCGGCAGCGCGGCGAGGCAGCCGCCATCGACGTGGACGACGCGGCGCCGCCGGAGGTGGTGGAGGTGCTCTCCGACGTGGAGGGGGACGGCACCGCGGTGCTCGACGTGGACGCCAGCGACAGCGACGAAGGCGACCCGAACTACGCCAGTGGCAGTGGAGGTGGCAGTGGTGGAAGCGCCACACGCGGTGCCGACGAGAGCGCGGGCGGCGACGATGAAGTTGAGAGCGCGTACGAGGCGCCGTACCTCATCCCGTGCTACGTGCGCCCGAGTGGCGCGGTGGCGTCGACGGCGTTGCCCAAGGCCAGCGGGGCGCCGCTCTCGGCCAACGCGCTGCGACTGCTTCCCCGCCGCGAGGACCGGCTGTGGCAGCCCAGTCTTCAGTTTTAGAGGAGGCCGATGGAGTGGCCGGCGCTCCTCGCTTCGCGTGGTGAGGACTTCGGTCTACGTGTGTATGTGCGTGTGTGTCTGCTGTGGCGCCGTGTGTGAGTCGCGGTGCCTGTTTCTATTACCTGATATGTGCTCCCGTCTAGCTCCTTCCTCACGTTCCAAGTGATTCAAGCTCCTACGCGCCCACGCCACGGATCACCCGCACGCCCCCGCTGCTGAGGACGGCGTTCGGTGCCCCACGTGGTGCCGCCGTCGGCGAAGGATCGCCGCGGGGCCGTCCCAGCGGCTTCCGAGGAGCGCCACGTATTCGCCGCCCCATGGCACGCCAGTGGTGCGCTGCCCTAGTCACCTTCTCCGTCGGCTCAGTCACTCTCGTTGCTTGCCTCACCCTCCCGCCAACGCACACTCCCTACCCAACCACCACTCATACACACACACACGCAGCGTCTGTACCCAAGCATCATGGAGCCATCTCTTCGACTCCCCCAACTCCGGCCCGCACCGTCCGCCAAGACGCGCACGGCGGCCTCAGCCAACGCAACCGCCGCCTCTGCACCCAGCGAAGCTGCCGCTCTCGACGCACTGCGACCGCACACCGCCGCAGCCACCGCCTTCTCCGTCCCCGTTCGAGTCGGCGGAGCCGCGCCGCACTCGCCGCATCGCGCGCCGGCGGTGGCGGTGGCGGTGGCGGCGACGGTGCCGGCGCTACGCCCGTCGGCAGTGCTGCAGTCGAAGCTGCGCCGCGCTGTGTGGCTCGACCAGCTCACGTCCTTCGCGCACGCCGAGGCACGCGAGCGGGCCCGGATGCGGTGCGGCGAAGCCGAAGAGCGCGACGCGGTGTGGTGGCAACACCTGCACAGGCGCGCCACCATCCACGACGACGGCGAGCACGCATGGCGCGAGGCGGCGGCAGCGGCTGTGTCGTGTGTGCCGAGTCCGGCCCGCAGCGTTGCCCACGCGGCCCTCTTCAGCAGCGAGGCGTGTGGGCGGCGCACCATCGCGGCCGAGGCGCAGGTCGCACGCGAGATGCTGCACGCCGTACACCACACGGCTGAGCTGCACGACGGGGTGCGCCAGCTGCGGCAGGCGCAGGAGGATGCGGCCGCCATGCAGCACGCTGCGGAGCAGGTCCGGGCGCTGGAGCTGCGGCTGGGGGAGCTCACGTACCGTACTGTGCCCGCCTTCGCCCCAGCGGTGGACGACCTCTTTGCCATCGCAGACGGGCACCGGCCAGGCAGCGTCCGGCCGCCTCCACGTCCGCTGCCGCGGCTGCGCTCGGCCGCGCCGCCTACGCCCGTCGTGCTGTCCGAGGCACCGTGCGAGGCGAAGATTGCTGAGATGTATGCCCGCCGCCACCTCGTGCTTGACGAGGCGATGGAACGGCTCTTGCTGGAGTGGTGGGCGGGTGCCGCGCAGGTGCGGTGGGTCGAGGAGCCCGCGGCCCGGCAGCCGCTCGCACAGTGCGCCGTGTACGTCCGCTCACCGGCGTGCATGCACGCGGTTGTGTCGCTACAGCGGTGGTGGCGCGTGCTGCGGCTGGCCCCGTGGTCGCAGCATCGTCGCAGCTCTCTGACGCACGCCCTGGCCGCGCTGCCCGGGCACTACACGTCTGCGCGCTTGAACCTGCACCTTCACCTGCTGGAGCGCGGGGTGCAGCAGGAGGACCCTGCGAGTCAGCTCGGGAGTGACGTCGCGGAGCTGGGAGGCGGGCACAGTGCCGCTCTCGCGGCCCTCGTTGCCGCCGCCACGCACCCCCGCCGCTACCGCGCCATGATGCAGCTGTACACGTACACCACCGTGCAGAGGGCCCGCGCAATGCTGGCCCGCGCCCCTGCCTCGGAGGCGGCACACATCGACCCCTCCCTACTGCCGCCGCACACGTTCAACCGCTTCCCGCCTCCTTACGACGCGTGGCGCGCGAGGCGCTGGCCAGCTCATCCGCTGCAGCGGCTGCACGGCATGGCAGCGGCACGGCAGGAGGAGCGCGGGGCCGGCGCCCTCAGCGCTGCGGTGGATGTGCTGGCGCAGCAAGCCGCACTGGCACAAACAGAGCGAGCGGCGCGGCGCCGCATTCTCCAGCAGGCGGCGTACGAGTGCGCGGCGTGGCAGGCTGCCGCGCTGGCAGGGTCCCTGCCCCCCGGCGTGTCCGAACAACAACAAGAGGTGCAGCAGTCGCGCGGGGTGAGTGCCGGTGGCTCTGCACTAGCCGCGGTGCCGGCGCAACGGTTGGTCGACAAGGCAGCTGATGCCGTCCCTGCGCCCAGCAACGCTCACGCGCCGGGCCCGCAAGCCGCTGTGGCGGACTGCGAGCGGGGGTGGCATCTTGCCCAGGCGGCTCTGATCTCTGCGCAGGTGCGCTGTGCGGCCCCGGTGCGGGAGGAGGCGCCGTGGCTGGCCGAGCAGGAGGCTCCAGTCACCTCGGCAGCGGACAAGGCGGCGTGGGACTTCATGGACACCTTCGACGCGGCCGCTGCTGCCGTGTACAGGGACGAGTACGCGACGGTGCGGGTGCGCTACATCGCGCGGAGCGCTGCTGCGCTGGAGGAGATGCGCATGGCCTTCAAGGCCACCCTGCGCCAGCGCGCCGCCCTCGTCGCCGAGGAGGCGGAGGAGCGGCAGCGTCTCTGCGGCGGGCACCCACGCGCGCGGCTCCTGCGCCGCTTTGAGCTGGCGCACGCCGAGTCGCTGGCACGTGCCGCACTTGAGGCGGCGCACGCAAGGGCCACCGAGCACCTCGTCGATGCGCGGCGCGCGGACACGGAGATGGCACAGTGGGCCGCGGCCGCCATGGCCCTCGACACGGCAGCTGCGCCACCGCCCCCGCGCTGCGCTTCGCACGCGTTGCCGTCCATGACGCCGGCGGATCGGGTGCTGTCACGCGAGGCGCTGCGTCGCGAGTGCATTGAGCGGGACCGTGTGACAGATCTCTCCCGTGTCCTCGCCAGCTGCCACGCGGCGTACGGAGCGCTGCGCTTCAGCATCTTTAGCACCCGCCTCCGCACTGACGTGCCGCGGTGCGACCGCACCAGACCGGCGAGCCCTCCCGTTGCGCAGCTGTGCGTGCTGCGGGCAGAGGAGCGCGACAGGCGCCAGGCGCTGTGGCGCGAGTCGCAGGCGGCGCTGCGGGCGGTGGTGCTGGACATGCCGAGGCGCTACGCCGCGGAGACGGCATGGCCGGACTTTCTTTTTGGGCACCTCAAGCTGACGAGCGAGGCGGCGTACATGGACGCGCAGCTGCGCACCGCGCTCTACGAGCGGCTGGGCCACGTGTGGGTCAAGACGGAGGAGCTCGTTGCGATGGAGTGCACGGCCCGCAGCCGCGTCGCGTACGCCGAGGCCATCACGCGCGACCTGCGATTCCACCTGAACCGGCTTCGCCTCGAGTGAGGTAGCGCACGCCTGACGCAAGCGGCCGTGCTGGACAATGCGCCTCACACAGCTTGGTCCCCCCCCTTTCTCGTCTCCGCCGTTCTAATCTCGTTGCACGTGATGTGCACCAACAGGCCCGTGATCCAGCGCGCGCCTGTGGACGACATGTACAGTAGCTCAGGCGGGAAGGCGCCGCTTTGTGAAGATGCACACAGAAGTGGACAAGAAAAGGTTGCAAGTCGCATCGGCTGCGGACACCGAAAAACAGCGAACGCACGGCGGCGCACCCAGGCGCGGAGGCTCCGCATTGCTCCGCCCCCCCCCCCTTCTGTTTCCCTTCGCGTGCTGCTGCACCTCTGCGTCGAAGCGGACGAGGGCAATTCCGGGCTCCAGTCCCGGCGGCGCGTCCACGTGTTCGACGCCGTGCGAAAGGGTCTTGAGGCCGCGCCCGGCTGCGTGCGTGTGTGTATGGGAGCCAGCCAGTGTGCCACGCAGCCCTCCAACTCTCCTGCCGATAACACCAAACCCCCTGTCCCCTCCCCTCCCCCCAACTCACCACACACACGCTTCTCTTTTCCCACACGACGTCGAAAGACCGACCTCGGCCCACCACCATCCCTCGCTCCCCCTCCAGCCCCCCTACCCCCTTCCCCCTTTCTCGACTCATCCCCCCTCAAATCTGCTGCTTGCTTGCCGCAGCGCGCGTCACGTGCTGCGATCAGGTTATCACCCACTCCAAAACGTTCACACAACATAGACGTCTATCGCGGCTGCGGCTGTTGCTCGTGTAGTAGCGTATCGAGCTCCATCTACGCCATCCCTCACAGACCCTGACCAACTGCAACAACGCCCACACCGGCGCCCGCACGCACCGCACTCACCGTCGGCGCTCGTGCTCTCCCTCGCGAGGCGGCGCACACGACCACCGCCTGCTCCCTTCCCTCGCCTATTCGCCGCCTCTCCGCTCCCCGCCTGCTCACTTCGCTAGTCTCCAGTATCACAGCCTCCTCTGTTCTCCCCTCATCCACACTCCTCTAGCATCAGCGCCCCCGCCAAGTCCACACGTCCATCGCTCGCATCTCGAGCCTCCCCCCCCCCCTCCGTGGACCTGCCCACCACCCCGTTCCGACAATGAGCTTCGACGAAGAGTTTGACGGCGCCATTGGCATCGACCTCGGCACGACGTACTCGTGCGCCGCCGTGTTCGTGCGCGGTCAGGTTGAGGTCATCCCAAACGATATGGGCAACCGCACGACGCCCTCGTGCGTGGCCTTCCACAACGACGACGTCCTCGTCGGCGACGCCGCCAAGTCGCTGCTCGGCCGTGGCGTGCCCGGCGTCATCTTCGACGCGAAGCGCATGATTGGGCATCGCTTCAGCGATAAGAGCATCCAGGACGACCGCACGCGCTGGCCCTTTCCCGTCTCGGAGGGCGACAACGACACGATTCAGATTGACGTGACGCACAAGGCCGAGGCGCTGCACCTCGCGCCGGAGCAGGTGTCGGCGAAGGTGCTGGCCTACCTCAAGGAGGGCGCAGAGCGGCACCTCGGTCGGCGCGTGACGAAGGCGGTCATCACCGTGCCGGCGTACTTCAACGACGCCCAGCGGGAGCGCACAAAGGCGGCGGCCGCCATCGCCGGCCTCGAGGCACTGCGCATTATCAACGAGCCAACCGCCGCCGCGCTGTGCTACGGCCTGGGCATCGGCAGCGGCACCGGCCAGCAGCATGGCGCCGACAAGCCGCACAACGTCGTCGTCTTCGACTTTGGCGGCGGCACGTTCGACGTGTCCGTCATCGTCATCGACTGCGGCAGCTTTGCCGTGCAGGCCACCGCGGGCGACACGCACCTCGGCGGGCAGGACATCGACTCGAATCTGCTCAAGCACGTCCTGGACGACCTCAAGTCCCGCTGCGGCGTTGACATCGCCGAGCAGCCGCGCCTCCTGGCCAAGGCGCGCACGGTGTGCGAGCGGGTGAAGCGTGTGCTGTCGCACTCGACGACTGAGGAGCTCGCGCTAGACGGCGTCCTGGCGAGCGGCGACGAGTACACGCTGCCCATCTCGCGCGCCAAGCTCGAGGAACTCAACGCCGCCGTCTTCGAGAAGTGCATGGCGGTGGTGAAGCGGGCGCTCAAGGACGCGGCGATGAAGGTGGAGGACGTGGACGAGGTCGTGCTTGTCGGTGGCAGCTCGCGCATCCCCAAGCTGCAGGACATGCTGCGCGACTTCTTCAAGAAGGAGCGGCTGTGCAACTCTGTGCACCCCGACGAGGCCGTCGCGATTGGGGCCGCCGTGCAAGCCAGCATCCTCACCACCGCGCCGGATCAGCAGTCGGAGAAGACGGCCAACGTCGTTCTCATGGACGTCGTCCCGCTCAGCATCGGTGTCGAGATCGACAACGGCAAGTTCGACGTCGTCGTCCCGCGCAACACGACTATCCCGTACAAGGCGACGAAGGAGTACAGCACCGTGGAGGACTACCAGCAAGACGTCGATGTGTACGTCTACGAGGGCGAGCGTCCACTGACGAAGCACAACCACCGGCTCGGCGAGTTCACCCTCGAGGGCATCACAAGGGCCAAGAAGGGCGAGCCCACCATCACCGTGACCTTCTCCATCGACGCCAATGGTCTGCTCACGATCACCGGCACGGAGGAGCTCGCCAGCAAGACGCAGACGCTCGTTGTGCAGAACGCCGACCGCCTCTCGGAGGCTCAAGTGGCGGAGATGATCGCCGTGTCCAAGAAACTTGCCAAGGAGGACTCTGTCGACAACACGCGGGCCGCGGCGCGCCGCACGATCGAGGCCGCGCTCGACGCCCTCGCCGCCGCCGTCGCCGCGTTGCCGGAGCCGCCAACACCGAAGCTGCAGAAGCGGCTGGACGCGTTTGTGCCGCACGCGCGCGACTGGGTGGCGCGGCAGCTGCCCACCTACACCACGAGCGCCGAGGTCGAGGAGAAGGCGAAGAAGATTGCGAAGCTGGCCAAGAAGGCGATCAAGAAGGTTGAGAAGGAGGGGCGCGGCGGGGAGCCGGCAGCGAGGCGGCCCCGCCGCGAGGGGGCCGATGCAGACAAGTCCTCCAGCGACAGCGACGCCGAGAATTGAAGCCGCGGTGGCCTCGGTGAAGGCTGCCACTGGGGGACGCCGAAGCAGCGCAGTCACACTCGCCCCTCCCTCCCCTCTCACTCGTATTCCCACCGAAGCCAATCACAACTGCACGTAATGCGTAGAGGCTATTTCTCCCCCCCCCCTTCCCGCAGCATCGGCCGCGGGCAACGTCGCTGCAATTCTTCTTCTCGAGAAAAAAGGCCCACTGCGAGGCCAAGCGTTCAGTGCCCGTCAGCGGGGGCGGGTGGTGGGGGCGACACCGGCTTGCTTGCCTGCGTACCAAGAGAAGCGCGGCTAGACGAACGCCGCGCGACGCACGCCTCAATAGTCAACTCTGCTTCTCCTCTCCTGCTTTTTTATTCCCCCTCGCAGCCCTGTGCCTCGCGCGCACCGCTCGCCTCTGCGCCACTCGTCGCACACGCCCTCCCCCACTCCTCCGGCTCCGCTGCCCGCTCGTGTGCAGCACGGCACTCCATCCTCAGGTGCCCCACCCCCACTCCTCCCCCTCCCCCCTCCCCCCTCCCCCCTCCCCTCTCCTACCGCTGCTCCCTCGCGGAGTCCCTGCGTCCGTTCAGCGCGCCGATGCCCCCGCCGCCGTCCCGTGGGCGCTTCAACGCCTCCCGCGGCATTCCGTCGCGCGCCCCAGCCCGGGAGGCACCGCGCGCGGCTGCCAAGAAGGTGGCGGGCCCCTCCTCGACTGCTCCCTCCCCGGCGGCCGTGGCGGCCGCATCCACCGCACGCGATGAGGCCCTGCGCGAGGCGCTGGCGAAGGCGCTCAGCCACGACGGCACAGCGGCGGCCGCGTCGGCCAGCACCGTCGACGTGTACGGCAACGGGTCCCCGACGGACCGGCTGCAGTTCGGGTACAGCCCAGCTGTTGCCGCCGAGGCCGTCGCATTCCACGCCCGCTTCACCACGGCCGCGTGGCTCGCCGACCGCAAGCGCAACGGCCGCACCGTCTTCGCGAAGAAGCAGAAGCTCGCGCTGCCCAACTGCGAGCCGGTCACGTCCATCCTCAAGCTGCAGAGCCACTGGAAGCAGATCAACGCATTCCAGAGCGACGTGCGCGGCGGTGCCGGCGGCAAGCTCAAGGCCGAAGACCTCGACAAGCTCGTCGACATGCTCGCCTCGAAGCAGCGCGTCGACGAGGACGAGGACGAGGTGTAGTGTGGCAGCGCAGCAGGAGCGCAGCACACCGACGCGCCTCGAGCGCCTCTGTGTGCACACGCATTGGCGCGCTTAAGAAACGCGTAAGTAAAGCCGAGTCTTGCCCACGTCACCCACGACCAAGCCGACCCCGTTTCCCTTTTCTCGTGGAACGAGGGGGGGGCGGGGCGGGGACGCAGCCGTTGCTGCCTGCCCACACCGCAGGCCGTGATGGACGGACGCCCTCAAGCGTGCAGGTGAAGAAAGAGCGCAGCGCCACGCCGCCTCACCTCGCCATGTCCGAAGTTGCAGTCGGCCTCACCGTCTCATGCCTCCTCCCCTCCCACGCCGACCACACCCCACCTCCTCCCGTTACTTCCCAGTACGCCTTCTCTCCCGGCGCCTCCGCGCCGCACCTCTTCTCCCCCACCACCCCCAGCCCACCCTCTACCGACTCACTCTCNGGAGCTGCTGACGGAACAGCGCGCCGCTGTAGCGCAGGGCGAGGTGCGCGAGGACATGGAGAACGACATTCCGCCCGTCATCCGCAGCGTGCTGGAGCTGTCGCACCTGACGATGAGCGGCCACAGCCACTGGCTGCGCGCCTCGCCGGGGTACCAGGGCGGTCTCTTCCACAAGGGCCGGCCCTTCTGCTTCGCCAGCGGGTACCGCGACACGGGGCGCCCCCTCGACATCGAGGACAAGGGAAACCACATGAAGCTCAAAGACCCGCTCGTCTACGGGACGCTTTCGCTGCCGGTCACAGCCGCCTACCTGTGCGAGCTGCACGGACGCGACATCTTCAACCTCGAGGCGCCCCTCACCGACTACCTGCCCGAGCTGCAGGGCAAGCTCGACCCGGCCGTAACCGGCCGCACCGTCCTCTCCTTCACGCATGGCATCGACGACGCGCACGTGCTGCGCGATGCCGGGGCGCAGCGGTGGCGCGCAGCCCTCGCCCCGCACCTGTGCGCCGCCGCGCTCGCTCACGTGCACGAGCCTGTCACCCGCTTCCTCGCGGGCGGCAGCACACTCAAGACGCCGCTGACGGGGCAGCAGCAGCGCGCCAACCTCGTCCAGTACGTCCGCTCGTCGCCCCGCATTACGCGCAGCTTCGCGCGCTCGCTGTCCCGCGCCAGCATCAGCCACACCTCCGTGGCGCTGCTCATGGCGGCGGTCGAGACTCAGCTGAAGGGGCGCAGCTTCGAGAGCGACATCCGTGCCATCTTCTTCGAGCCGGCACAGAGCCACGGCTCCGGTTACGGCATCCCGACGCTCTGGAAGGATCCCAATGAGCTCTTCTACCAGCCCACCGGGCAGGCTTTGCAGCACGAGACGTACAAGCGCTCCATCCCCATCAGCGACCCCCGCAACTGCGGCCCAGCCGTCTGGAACGCCTCCCTCAACCTTTACGCCCCCGTGGAGGACTACGGCAAGCTGCTGCTGCTGTCGCTGGACACCATCATGGACGCGCGCGAGATGCTCGGGCGGCCTGCCGGCGCAGGGTCGAGTCCGTACTTCGACTTGGGCGTACAGTACGTACCCTCAAAGGACCAGCTGCAGCTCACGCAGGCCCTGCGCGGCGCTGGTGGCATCGCGACGCTGCCGGCTGTCGCGTCGTTCCGGTACACCTGCGAGAGCGACCTCGGTTGCTTTGGTGTGGCTTCCTGCGGTAGCCGCGGCGCCCGTGTATTCGTCAACAACTTGTCCCGCATGATCCAGCACCTCTTTGTGAAGCACGTCCTGGCCAAGGGCATCAATCCCGAGAAGCCCATCGACCTCGACAACCCCGCCCAGCAGGCCGCCGGGGACGACGAGAAGCTGGGCCGCGTCATGAAGGGGCAGCAGTTCAGCAAGTACTTCACGCGCTACGATGCCCACCGCCGCTACTGAGCTTGTCGTGTGTGCCTGCCCGTGTCTGCCTCCTCCAGTGGCAGCCGGGCCTCACTCACCCCTCGCTTCGCTGGCCCAGGAGCTCCCCACCCCTCTCTTACCCACCTTGGTCTTCACAGAAGGGGCAGCGCTGCGGCCGCTTTCCCATTTCACACCTCAATCTCCAGCTCACAAGCTAGGCGTCCGGGCACTACGGCATCGTGTGCAGCAGATCCCGCGTCGGAACCGATTGTGTCGCAAAGATCTAGCGGAGCGGGACAAGAGAACCATCCAGTCAGCGGAGGAAGATTCGCACCCTACGCCGTCGTGTCCAGCCGTACGCCCGCGTCAAACGCTGCCGTTTGACGTGCCGCGTTGAAACCCCAACGCGCCCCCTTCACCGCGTGCGCCGCGCCGCTCCCTCCCCCCCCCCCCATGCAGTCTTCCCCCTCCCGCCACACCATCCACGTACCCTCTGCCTCGTCCTCCCCTTCCCCTTCCCCTTCTCCCTTCTCCTAGTCGCACCGCGGCAGCGCCAGGTTTGCATAGAGCCACAGAACCGGCGCCGTGCACGCCCCGCACTCGCACGGAGGTGGCCCAGTCGCACGTCTTCTACTCGTTCCACCCCAACAAAGGCATGGCGTACGCCTCAGGCGATGCGGCCCACGTCGGCGAGTCGGCGCTACACGTGCTGCAGGTCAAGTACGAAGCCGTGCTCGCCGAGAACGAAGGGCTGATGCATGAACTGCGGGCGGAGCGGCTGCAGCGGCGCCGTGCGGAAGCCGCCTACACCCACATCCAGAGCGACGTCCAGCGCAACGAGAGCGCTCTTCAAGAGCTGCTGGCGACCGTGACGCCAAACTCCGCCGCCGCCTCGTCCGGCACCGCACGTGTCGACAAGCTGGAGCGGGAGTGCTCGTATTTGCAGTCCAAGGTGGAGAGCCTGCACTTCGCGCTACAGCGGTACGAGGAGGGCTCCGAGGCGGAGCTGGAGCGCACCGACCCCGCTGACTTCGTCACGGGAGGTATGCGGCGCGGTGCACTTGCTCGTGCTTCTGACGGCGCGTCAGCACGCAGGGAAACAGCGACTGAAACAGCTCTCGAAGCGGAAAGGGCCGCGCGCAGTCGAGCCGAGGCACACCTCACCCGCTGCCACGCCGCGCTCGACGCACTGCGCGACGACACGCGCAAGAAAGACGCGGCGTTCTATCAGCAACTCGCCGCACTCCAGGAACAGAACGCGGCTCTCCTCGAGGACCTCGACACGTGGGTAACAACCGCACAGCAGCCGCACCTCGCACGCGCCCTGCCTGCACAACACGTAATGCCCACACACCCCGTTGCCGAGTCGCAGGCATTTGCGGCTGCCGAGGCAAGGCTGCAATCGCTGCATCGCCACATGGAGGACCAGGAGGCGGTGATCGCAGCGAAGGAGCGGAGCATCGCGCAGCTGGAGGGGCGGGTGCGGGAGCTTACCGCTGCGCAGGCGCTGCCGTCAGCGACGGCAGTCGAGTTCAGCCTCGATGTCGCGGAGCTCGCGAAGGTGCACGGTGAAGCCGTGTCGCTGATGGCCTTCCTGGCCTCGTGTGCGGCCCTATTAGAGGTGAAGGGCATCTATGTGCCAGCCGCACGAGCGGGTGGTGCGCCGACGTCTTCCACGGCGTCGATGCTGACCGACACACGCGCCGCGCTCCGTACTGCCCTCGAAGTGCTTCGCGTCACGCTCGTACCTGCGCCGCCGCCAGTCCTACGGTCAAGGTGGAAAGCTCCTTCGACCGGCGACACGTACCGCAGCGGGGAAACTCTCTCCGATGCCGCTCGAGAGCTCGCCACGCTGATGCGTGTCCACGCGGCAGTAGCGGCAGACGACGCGCCACAACGCTGACGCCATATGGCGCAAAGAAGACGTTGGAGGGGGGCGGTGGTGGAGGCCGCTACGCCCCCGCCGCACCCCAAGCTCTTTCCGAGCAAGAATCTTGCCTCGGGAGCGCCGTTCAGGAATTCCGGTCACGGCAGTCCGTCCTTCCCTGAAGCGTCATCCTCCACCCGCCTTGCCCAGCGACCCACCGCCGCCTCCCTTCACCCATCCTCGACTCGCCTCTTAGCCCAACGCCCAGGATGCCTTTACCTGATTAGCAGCACAGCGACCTCGCCTTGACATGGCAGCATGCGAGTC
>JASAOO010002995.1:0-16551 GCA_030849075.1 Zelonia costaricensis | reverse complement strand
TGTGCATCTTGACTGGTTGTCGCCGTTGGGGCCCCTCGCTTTCTTGCGTCGCTGCCCCCGCTCTGGGGGCCTCCCGTGAGCCGCAAGTTGACGGGTGCAAGTTGATTTTTAGTTTATTCATTTCCTCGCGAGGTACACACGACGCTTAGCCGGGCTGATACCGGCGCCTTGGTGTTTGATGCGGCGCTGCCGCACTCCGCGGCCACTCTTTTCTCCTCCATACACGGAGGCGTGCGGCCTAGCGCAGTCCGGTGGCTCTCCAACAAGGCGTCACTGGCTCTCCCAACCCTCCCAAACCTCTGTGCAGCGCGGTGGAGCGTCCACGTCGTGCTCTGCGCCGCCCACGCTACGCCGCTCAGCGTTTTTTCCTCCCCGTTGTTGGACTGTCCAACTCCCTTCCCGTGTGCTCGTTTGCACGCGGAGACGCAAGCGGTGATTTGGGGTGGGTCGGCGCTCGGCGGGGGTGCGCGAGGGAGAGCCGCGGAAGGTGCTATGGTCGTGGTGTTTTTGGGTGGCTTGAGGGCGCAGCGGTGTCTCTGTCGAGTGCCTGAGAGTGCGAACTTCCTCGTGCGTTGTCATCTTCACTGAAGCCGCGCAGGGGGAACCGGGGGTGGCGGGAGGAGGATGGAGGAGCTTGAGTGCGTGCACTGAAGGCATGTGCGCGCATCGACCGAGTTGATGCGTCAGAAACGCAGACACAAACATTCGGTGGGTGGCGCACACGCACGTGGGGCTCTGAAGATAAGACGCCAGAGATCCACTACGCGGCTTCTTCCCCTCCCCCATCTCGGCGCTCCCCTGTCCCCCTGTTCAAGCAGCTTACCTCTTTCCATCACTTTTTCTTTCACCCTCCGTTGTGTGTGTGTGTGTGTGTGTATGCCTGTGTGCGCAGTATCTTCGCACTCGCTCCTCTTTCCGAACGCAACCGCACACACACACACACACACACACAAACGCCGAGGCTTCCCCCTCCCCCTCTTTTTTCTTCTCCTCTTCTGTTTTCCAGGCCACATGAGGAAGGAGAAAATGTGCCGCTCTTGACAAAAGAGAAGCTCGGCAGCGATGATCACCCTGTAACTAACTTTATTGGAGTCGGAGTGGGTCAGAAGTGGGTCAGCGGGCTGGGTCAGAGAGACGGAGGTGCTGACGGACAACTGCGTCTGCTGGCGCTCGTGCTAGCGCGTGAGGGCGCGACGCGGCCGAAGCAGCCGTGAACGTGTGCAGCGGTGGAGCAGGTATGCTCTGCTCGTCACGGTCCTGGCCGTGGCTCTGCTGCTCGTTGTGGACGAGCCCTCTCGCTCACCTCTCTCCGTCCGCCCCTGGGTGGAGTACGACGTTGCGCGACTTCTCCGGAACGCGTGCGACTCTGAGTCGTCTCCTCCACCTCCGCGTCGCCCGCAGTCGTTGGTGCACGCCCCCCCCCCCCCCCGCCTCGCCCTACGAGTGCGGTCGGCCCTGATTCGACTCCCTCCCTTTTTTTTTTTGGATTTGCCGCCGCACGGTCTCTTGCTCCTTTCTGGCTTTCTTGGTTTTGGGTGTCGCTGATCGTCTTCGTGAACGCACTCTGAAATCCACGTGTGTGTGCCTGTGTCTGCGACACCTCTCACACTATAACTGCGGTGCGCACCCCCCCCCCCACCTCCTGCCCCGCGGGGCAGCGGCGGCGTGAGGCACTCGAGTTTTGAAGGAACGCCCCACGCTAGAACGCAGCGTGTTGCGTGGCATGTAGTTGCCTTGGCATCCCCCGCCTCCTCTCTCACTACCTTCCCCTCTCCCACGCACTTTCCTCTCATCCCCCCTCCCCCCCCTTCCCCCGTCTCTTCTCCCCTGACCCCTTGTAAGGATACGAACACGGTCATGTGGAGCTAGCCTAGTGTGCGCCTGCCGACACCGACACTTTCCACGCATAAGTCATTCAACGTGCGAGGCCTTGCCCCACCCCCTCTGTTCTCTGCCGCTCTTGACGCGACGCCTCGCGACTCAAGTCTGACGGGACTCAACACTCACACTCCCTCTGTTTTCGCCTTCTCTTCTCGCCGCGCCACCGCGCTCCCTGCGTATTGGCCATGGAGGACTCGTCGCACGAGGCGTCGGAGCAGGCTGGCGGCTCCGGCATGACGCGCAAGGAGCGGAAGAAGATCGAGAAGAGCGAGAAGCAGGCGGAGGAGCTGCGCCAGCTGTCCAAGAAGGCGAACGCCGTGAACGGGGAAAGCGATAATCCCTTCTCTGTCACCCTCGAGACGGATCAGGTTGCGGAGGGCTCCCGCAACATAACGTTCAACAAGGTGTCCGTGTCCGTGAACGGCAAGACACTCTTCAAGGATGCGACGGTGAAGCTGTCCGCCGGGTCGCGCTACGGTCTCATGGGGCCGAACGGGCGCGGTAAGTCGACGATCTTGCGGCTGCTGGCGAGTCGGGAGCTGCCGGTGCAGTCGAACCTGGACCTGCTGCTCGTGGAGCAGGAGCAGGAGTTCACGGCGTCGGAGCTGAGCGCCGTCGACGCGGTGCTGCAGAGCCACAAGAAGCAGAACGCGTACGGCGAGGAGGCAAAGGTGCTGCGCGGGAAGGCGGAGCTCAGCGAGGCGGAAATGGTGCGGCTGCACTTTTTGGAGGAGGAGCTGGACATCATGGGCGCCGCACAAGCCGACGCCCGCGCGCGCCGCATCCTCTTTGGTCTCGGCTTCCCCACGGAGTGGCACGAGCGGCCGACGAGCAGCTTCAGTGGCGGCTGGCGTAAGCGCATCGCCCTCGCCTCCGCCGTCTTCATCGAGCCCGACGTGCTCATGCTCGACGAGCCGACGAACCACCTCGACCTCAACGCGGTGATCTGGCTCGAGTCGTACTTGACCAAGGCGTACAGTGAGACAGCGAAGCGGCCGAAGACGCTCGTTGTCGTCTCGCACGACGCGGGCTTCCTGGACGAGGTGTGCACGCACATGGTGCACGTGGAGAACCACCTGCTCAACTACTACCGTGGCGGCTACAGCGGCTTCGACGAGCAGCTGCGTCAACGGCACCAGGAGCTGGACAAGAAGTACGAGACGGTGACCAAGACGATCCGGGACAAGAAGCGCAACGGCATGTCTAACGCGCAGGTGGATGTGTGGATCAAGGACCAGGTGAACAGTGGCCGCCTCGACCCACAGTTCCTCGAGAAGCGCCGCGAGTACGTCGTCAACTTCCCCTTTCCCGACCCACCCGAGCTGCGTGACGGGTGCGTGTGCAAGCTCGACGAGGTCTCGTTCAACTACCCGGGTGGCCCGGTGCTCTTCCAGGGTGTGAGCTGCGCCCTGTGGACGGACAGCCGCATCACCCTGTGCGGGCCGAATGGTATCGGCAAGAGTACGCTGCTCAACCTCATGACGGGTGTGTTGGAGTCGACGGCGGGGTACATCACACTGAACCGGCAGGTGCGCATTGGCCGCTACAACCAGCACTTTGTGGATAAGCTGCCGCTGGAGAAGACGCCGGTGGAGTGCATCCAGGCGCTCGGCATCCCGGAAGAGGACAAGGCGCGTCGACTGCTGGGCAGCTTTGGGCTGGAGGGCATCGTGCACAAGAACCAGATTGCGACGCTCAGTGGTGGCCAGAAGGCGCGCGTTGCGTTTGCCGCCATCAGTGCCGAGGCACCGCACTTCCTCCTCTTCGATGAGCCGACGAACCACCTCGACGTGGAGTCGATCGAGGCGCTCTGCGCCGCGATCCGCGACTTCAAGGGCGGCGTGCTCGTCGTGACGCACGACGCGCGGCTTATCGAGTCGACTGAGATGCAGATCTGGGTGGCGGGCGACAAGAACGTCGCACCCTTCAACGGCAGCCTGGAGGAGTACAAGAACTTGGTGCGGGCTGAGTTTGAAAAGGAGGAGGCGATGCGGCTCGAGGACCGGAAGCAACAGCTCGAGGACAAGGCGACGGTGCGGCAGCTGAAGCAGGCGGGTGTCGCGGATGTGGCCCAGGCGCTGCACGAGAAGAAGGAGCAGCAGCAGCACGAGCACGCCCAGGGCCTCGACGCCTTTCTCAGTGCCGCAGCGAAGAAGAAGAAGCCGAAGAAGGCGAAGGAGGAGAACAGCTGAGTGGCCGGGTCGGCACCACCTGAGCGGGCTCACGCCGACTCCTCGTGTGCTCTGATGACAGCGGCAGGTGTGGCGACCACTTTCTTCGCTCCGTGTCTCGTCTGGTCAGTGGGTGTGTGCGCGTGTGTGTCTGTCGTTTCTCGTGGTGTGTGGAGGTATGCAGCCTCTTGTTGTGTTCTCATCACCGTAAACCGAGCATGCGGTCTAACACGCGCTTGCTTGCTCTTCTCTTGCCTCCCCTGCGCCGTCTTGCTCCCTCCTCGCTGCATCCCACTGAGAAGCCTCACGCCCTCCCCCACCCCCACCCCCACCCGCCCGCACCTCTCGGCGGCGTTATGGGACGGTGGGAGGCTGGGCCAGCGCTGCAGGGAGGCACAAGTTGCCGTTAACGCGCCGTCCAATAAACGCAAAAAGAGACGAGAGGCTGCGACCGTGCCGCGTCTGGAACACAAGGACGATGGAGCACGGCCACAGACGCGAGCGGCAGCCAATGGACGTGGCGGCGCCCCTCGCGACATCTGGTCTCTTGTGGTCTGCGCGGGATGCAGGGTGTCACCTTCTCCAAAGGCGGGGGAAACGTGTCACGAGGCGCCCGCTCTTTTCGTTTCTTTTTTTTTCTCCCCAGTGGTGCGGCTGGGCGTCGGTCCGCTCTTCGCGCATCGTCGCTTTGCGTGCGTTGTGTCGCCCCCTTTCCTCCCCCTCTCCCCCCCCCCCCTTCGTCCCACTCGTCCCTCGTCTTCAAACTCGTTCTCGGCGGCTAAAGCAGATCTTGTGCGGCTGGCACGTCCACGACCACACACACACACACACACACACAAACACACACACCCGCACATCTGCACGCACGTGCGACAATTCTACAGCGAGACGAGACGAGCGCGCACTTTCCGAGAGCAAGGTTGGTGCGCTGCCACGGGTGACGACGATGCTCCGGCGTGCGCGGCGCCTGCTGCGGCCGTTCATGTGGCGCCGGCTCTCCGCCGCGCAGTGGTGCCTGCTCTTCTCTGTGGCCGCCATACTTGCCGGTGGCGTTGTACTCCTTGCCGCGCACACACTGCCGAAGGCGCAGCTGGTCTTTGCCGGTGATGGCGAAGGGGAAGGGTGGGTGACGGCGCCGCCGGAGTTGAGTGTGGCAGATGACGAGCTTGTGGCCTGTGTGCAGCGGTGGCTGGAGACGGATGGCGTGGCGGCTGACGCGGTGGTGCCCTTCGCAGTTGTGCCGCTGACGCTTGAGTGGGAGCTGTTCCGCTCTTTTATGTGCCGCGTCGACGTCCGGGTGCGGCACCTGTACCTTGTGCAGAACGGCGCGGTGGAGGAGTTGACCGCGGTGCTGCGGCAGCTGCGAGCGGCGGTGCGGTCGGACCGTCTCCGCGTTGAGCATCGGCCGCAGAACGTCGGCTACGCGGGGGCTGTCAACGAGGGGTTCCGGGTGGCGCTGCGGATGCCGCGCGACGAGGTGCCGTTTGTCGCCGTCTTCAACTGCGACGTGTACTTCGAGCGCGGCTACTTTGACCGCTACGTTCCTGCTGTGTACGCGATGCTGCGGCCTGACGCGGCCCGCGTTCGCGCGCTGGAGGCGGAGGTGGCGGCGGAGGAGGCGGCGGCGCGAGTGGCCGGGCGGCGCACGCTGCGGGCCAGCGCCGGTGACATCCCCGGACTGGTCACGTCAGCGCTGCTGCCAGACCGTGTGCGCTACGGCGACGCTGCGGCGCAGCGGCGGGCGTTCGAAGAGCACGTGGGAATGTTCCACTACGTGAAGCGGTCGATGTGCGCCTTTATGGTGTCGCGTCTGGCGCTGCTTGTGGGCGGCCTACTGGACGAAAACTGCTACCCCGCGTACTTCGAGGACTATGACTGGCAGCTGCGAGTCAACAGTCTTGGCTTCAAGTGGTACACGGGGGCCGCGGGTAAGCACGGCCGCTTCTACCACGGCATCGGCGCCAACGTCCGCGTGATTGACGAAGGGCCGGTGGGAAAGTCGTTGAGCTACACCATCGAGGCAACGCGAGTGCTGCGGATGATGAAGGTCCGGCCCGGCCTCGACTACGGGGAGACAAAGTGGTTGTGGCACCGCGCGGCGGGCGTGCCGCTGAACGGGGCGCCCTTTGCGCAGCTCGGCTTTGTGGTGCCGGTGGATGTGTGGGTGCTCGATGTGGCGCGGCAGCAGCTCGTCATCGACATCGGCACCGCGCGGCGGCCCGCGGTCGAGATTGCCGACACGTACAACCTCTCGCTCCTGCAGCCTCTGCGCCAGTTCGCCCTGCAGCATGCAGCACCGTGACCAATTGAATCAGCGGAGATGCCAGAAAGCAAAATCCTCACCAGGCACGGCCCTGGCGCGCTGCGTCGTCATCGGCGGCGCCACGGCACTCGATGCGGGAGGGAGCGCGGCGCGGAAATAGAAGAATGCAGCTGGCCCCGGCCCCAAACACCCTCGCCCCGTCCCCCCTCGGATGAAAAAGTTTCCGATGCCGGGGATCGAACCCGGGTCTAGCGGGTGAGAGCCGCTTGTTCTATCCACTATACCACATCGGAGCACGCAAACAGAGCAGCCAGTGATAAAGAGTGTAATCGACAGGCGGAAACCTCGTCACCCACAAAAAGGTGGACGAGTAGGGGGTTGAACCCTAGGCCTCCTGTATGCAAAACAGGCGCTCTACCACTGAGCTACACGCCCCGTGGCACCACGCGAGTTATACGGGAGTATGAAGGCATACCACCGACACTCGCAACGAGGTCATTCTTGGACTGCGGAAGAGATGCTCTAGTGGCCTAATGGATAAGGCTTTGGACTTCTAATCCAAAGATTGCGGGTTCGAGTCCCGCCTGGAGTGCGTTTTGAGACTCCCAGCCTCTTACGCGCCGCAAGCACGAGGTGTCTGAAAATTTACGCTCTTGTAGCCTAATGGATATGGCGTTTGCTTCCTAAGCAAAAGGTTGCGGGTTCGAGTCCCGCCAGGAGTACCTTTTTCCCACCCCGCGCAACAAAACCCCCCCCCCCCCTCCCGCCCCTTGCCAAAAAAGGGGGGCGCGGACGCAGGGACAAAAAACAAGACAGCCCCTTGTCCCTGTCCAACCACCCCCCTCCGTCCGCCCGCCTTCAATTTTGCTGGTTAGCCCCATTTCTTCTCACCCACCACCCCCCCCCCGCGCCTCCAACATGAACGGTTTGCCGAGTAGCTGCCGAATTACGGAGGGGGACCACCTCTTGTTAAGTCAACGCAAAAGAAAAGTACGCTTTCGTTAACTCCGACACCTGCTGCTTGCGATGCTCTGCTACCAATAGTGCTGCAAAAATGCCCGAGGTGCTTTAAAAAGAAAAAAAAAAACACTTGTGTAGCGCTCGCATGCCGTGAAAGGCGCAAATTGTGTACGTTGGCGACTCCTGTCTTCCCTCCCTTCACGACTGAAACGGGAAACGCAACGTGTCGGCGCTCCCGTGCAGAGGAGGCCCCCTTTTTTCTTTTCAGCTTGCACACCTTGTCGCCATCTCCACCGACTCTCTCCACTTCCGTCTTTTATTACGCCCCTCTCCGCCGTTTCAAATGCGGTGGCGCCGGTGAACGGCACACCGAGCACTTGACGTGAGGGGAAAAAGGAACGTGAGACGCGTCGCCGAAAAAAAAAAAAGTAAACTAGCTATACAAAGCCGGTGCACCTTGACTGCTTCCCATATCCTTTGCTCCCACGCCTGCCCAAGGCGAGCGGATCCTCTAGATTCCTCTTCTATTCAGGGTGCACGTTTTGCATCCCGCAGTCTCCGCTACGCCTCCAGGCGGGGCTCACAAGACACCCGGATAGCCCCCGACGTTGTGTGTCAACGGCAGCGCTATGTCGATTCGCCGCTCCCTCTACGAAGGGTTCAAGTCTGTGCACAATAAACTGCACAATGTCAAGACAACTAGCGACTTTCAGACAACCGGGCGGCTGACACCCAAAGAGTTTGTCGAAGCTGGCGACGAGCTCGTGCACAAAAACCCCGTGTGGCAGTGGGTTGGCGGTCCCGAGACAGTGCAGAATTACCTGCCCAAAGACAAGAAGTGCATTGTTTACCGTGGCGCCCCATGCAGTGAACGGGCACCCGTTGATCAGAGCACCGCTGCTCCCGAAGCGGTCGACGAAGACGATTTTGTTGTAACCGAACCCCCTCAGGCCGCCCTTCCCACAACCGCCGTTGAGGAGGAGAAGGTGCTCACGTGGGACGATGATGACGACGACACCGACGATGACGACGTTGTCGCTACGTCTTCCGAAAACGCGCACCTGCGGGTGTATGACGTCTACATTGTTTACGACAAGTACTACGAAACACCACGAATGTACCTCGTCGGCTATGCCAGCGATCACGTCACACCACTCACAACTGATCAAATGAAGGAGGATGTCTACCGCTCCAACTACGGCAAGACCGTCACCATCGATCCGCACCCCGTGCTAGGCATTCCGTGCATCAGCATTCACCCCTGCCGTCACGCTGAGACGATGCGCAGCCTGATGCACCGAATGCAGGAGAACCACGACCGTGAGAGAGCCGGTGGCAGCAGCAGTGAACCGTTCGTCTTCCCCACCCACCTAGCGCTTCTCCTCTTTCTCAAGTTCATTTCAACGGTGCTTCCGACGATTCAGTACGATATCTCCTCAGGTTTCCAGCTGGCCTGAACCTCTTCAGTTTGCTTTCTTTTCGCGAGCTGAAGGCGAGACAGGGTCGAAAAAGGTGCGAATCCTCAAGCTTTCACAACCGCGACAACTGCCAACTCCTGCGCGACGGGTGTTTTTTTTTGTCCGCTCTCTCGCCCAATTTTGTCTACCAAGAGCGCACTACTGAACCAACCGTGAGCCCGTCAAAACAAAAAAAGAAAATGATATGACCGGAGTTCTGGATGGACACAAAGGGCAGCTCGTATAGCACGTGCGGCAGTCCAACTTGAGAAAGCGCGGTGACGTCGCTCAAATGCAGCTCTGTCACCGCATCGCACATGCTCCTCACCCATTTCTGGAGTGTCGCTCGCAAAGCCGCCAACCTCTAGCGTTGCCTCGGAGAAAAGCAAACGCGGGTATTCCCACTGTGCACATCTGCTTTGCTCCAACAAACCCGCTGGTCTTTTTTCCCCTTGTGTGTGACTTTTTTTTTTTTTTTAGGAGGCGGAGCCGCGAATGGCATCTGTAGACGTTCCACACACGTTCCTCGCCATCGGCTCATCACGGCAACACAGAAATGACGCAAGAATAGCTGTCCGCTGAAACCCTGGCAGCAAAACACGATCTTGGCCTACGACAAACTCGGAACTCATCCCCTTGTCCGGCAGATTATAGTAGCGTGCACAGCGCTTCCCCAAGCAAACAAAAAGCGCATTGCTATATTATTGAAAACCACTCAGTAGCATTTTTTTTCCACTGTGCTCCGCCAAGGCGCCGTTACCCACGGCCTCACGCACCGGCATCCCGCCTCAGGAGCTGCCTATCGCTGCGACGCAGCGCATCCGCTTCGCAACCTTTTCATTAGACCCTCTTCCCGCGTCCGTATCAAACCACTCAGCAGAGTTGTCATGGCATGTGACCACACCTGCCCGGGCTGAGCTTGCTGAATCCAGCGCTTCTTTGTCCCCCTAAAAAAAAAAAACCTACGTCTCCCAGCACCACTGAACCGAAAAGAACAACACAACCACTCGCCTGCACGACCGTACACTCGTGATATCCCAGAGGCGAATAAACACAACTCGACCTGCCCTACAAAAACAAAACGGCCAAAAAAAAAAAGCGCAAACCATTCTAACAAAAAAATAGGCAAAAGCGGCTACCATCTTTCCCAGACTAACCGCCTCCAAAGCCGGCGATCCGCGATGTCCTTGTTTTCTTCTTCTCCTTCTCTCCAGACCGCTGTTGAGGTCACCTGCCTTATGTGTCACCGCAACAACAGACAAAAAAAAAAAGCAATAGGACTCTACTCCCCTCGCGCCACTTCTAATGATCTTCGGCACAAACTTCTACAGCGTCTTCACTAACACTGCCGTTGAGCAATAATGCTTAAACTCATCCCGAACCCTCAACGGCTAAACTGAGCATCGTTGCCTAGTACATCGTCGGTCTCAACTTTTCATCTTAGACACGAGCAGAAGCACTACTTCAAGGCGGCACAACATGATTACATTGCGTCTTCCACCTAACGACCGTCGATGATTAAATGCGATGCAATTGAATACTATACTACACCGAAATCCGAGGATGACGTGCTGCGCGGGGCGGTGCGTGGCGCCTGTGTGCTGCTGCTGCTGCTTTTGGTGCCAGCTCTGCACCTTCCGGGCAGGATGACGCCCTTGCAACCTTGGCGACTGTGTCCAATCGGTGGTGCGAGATGCTGCTGCGTGAGAGTGCAGCTGCTGTGTGTGTCTGTGCGCCTGTGCGTCTGCGTGTCTGATTGTCTGTGTGTGCGCGCGTGTGATGCCGTACAGAGTCTGCGAAAACCGCAGTTCGCGTAGCCACGCCGGCTGTGCGCGCCGAATCCACTACTGTATTTCAAGGGTGAACAATCTCTGATGTGCGCTGCTGCTGCTGCTGCTGCTGCTGTGTCTTGGTGCTTGTGCGTGCGTGCGTGCTCTGTGTGGGCGGCGCGCGGATGATGCAGACAAATCAATACTCACGCTGACACGCGTGGCGGTGGACCGCTGCGCTGTGTGCGGATACAAGGATAACATGCACTACCAGCTGACGGTGCTTTGCGGGCCGCGCTATGCGGGGTTGTGTGCTGCGGTACGCATGCTGCCACTCTATGTGAGTGGGATGAAGGGGCTCTGGGTCAAGGCGATGTAAAGCGATACTTGAAGCATGAAATCCATGTGTTCTCTTCGTCAATCAATCAACTAATGGGTCTGTTATGTACGAGATGGGGTAGCGCGCCAAAGTCGAGGCACCTTTTCGGCGCTCTCGCGTCACCTCCGGTGGTGACGTTCGGTATGGTGGCAGTTGTACGGGTGCTGTGAGTCTAGCACGGTGCCGGCGAAGGCGTGAGCCGGTGCTGTGGGCTTCATTGCACGTGGTTCAATGGTGGGCTTAGTTCCTCAACTCTGCATGTTCTCTCTCTCTGTCACTCCGAACCGTCCTCACACCACTTCTTCTCTGCACTTGTGCTCATACTTCGCTCTACACACTGCACACCTGTGTGCCTTGTCGCCGGCGTGTACTTTGGGTACTGCCGTACGTCGCTTTTGGCGCGTTCGCCTTCCAACTTGCCTGCTTCTATCGGCAATCGCCTCGTGAACGTCGCCCGCACCAGTCACACAACAAACTCTGCGTACTCCGTCAGCTCACTTGGTTTCGTCTGTTCACCCCCACACGTTTTCCCATTCGTCGCTTTCTGGTCGCCGCAGTTTCATAGGTTGCAACGCTCGTTTTTCGCGTAGCTAAACAGGCCCGCATCTCCACGAGGCTGCTTGTTTTCGTTGAGCAGTTTTCTTCACCTCGCGTCTGTCCCGGCTTTGTAGGTTTCGCGCTGCACACCGACGCGTCAGAGTCCTTGCCGCGTCGCAGCTTTCTGAGCCCAAATCACGACTCTGCTCGGACTCGCGCATTCGTGTTGAACACTGCAGCGGCGTATCGGCAGACTCGAGGACTGCGTTCTTCGACCTTGCGCTCAGCTCCTGTTCCAGCTCATGACGGAGTCCCGAATGGAGGAGGCGGGGGTGCCGGTGGGTGACGTGCTGGTGGGAGAGCGTCCAGACGTGGTGCGGGGCATCTCGTGCCAGCTGGACGATGCCAAGTACACAAAGAAGGACCCCACAGCTGAACGGACCGAGATGGCACGCGAAGGGGAGGAGGAGGAGGCATCCGACGGGGACCGCCTCTTTTCCTGCTCCACCTTGATGGTGGTTCTACCAAGTGTCGTTCCAGCGCTGAGCATCGGCTACAACATCGGGTTTGTGGGGCCGTATGCGACGCTGTACGCCTACGCGACGAACTGCCAGCTGTACGGCGCGAAGACGCCGTGCGAGACGCTGTCGGCGGCGAAGTGCCGGTGGTTCGACGCGTCGACGTACGTGAGCAACACGACGTACGGGGAGGTGTGCGGGTGGGCGGACACGACGACGTGCTTCCTGATGTACAGCGACGAGGCGAGCTGCACGGCGGACTCTGCGTGCAAGTGGAGCTACTCTTCGAGCTCGTGCGGGAACCAGGTGGGCTACTCGTCGATCCAGAGTGGGCTGTTTGCGGGGTCGATGATCATCGGTATGACGCTCGGCGCGTTCGCGGGCGGGTACCTGACGAAAGTGCTCAACTACCGCAAGAGCTATTTCGTGGTCGGGCTCATTGCAGTTGCGGGCAGCGTGCTGACGCACGTGGCGACGGGCATCTTCCAGTACTGGCTGCTGTTCGTCGCGCGTATTGTGCTGGGCTTTGCGCTCGGATGGCAGTGCGTCACCGCCCCGAGCTACACTGCCACGTTCTCGCCAAAGTCGCTGCAGAAGACGCTGGGCACGCTGTTTCAAGTATCCGGCGCGTTCGGCTCATTTGTGACGGCCGTTTTCGCCATCTGCCTGGGCAACACGATCGGGTACAATGCTGATCGAAACGCGCAGGTGATGGCTCGCATGCAGGGTCTTGTCGCGTTCTCCACGCTGCTTTCAGCGCTCCTTCTCCTCTTTCCCCTCATCACCCGCGATGGTGTCGCAGCTCGCAGCGATGCTGACGATGTCGCAAGCACGTCGAGTGGTGCTCCGCGGCCTGTGAAGAAGCACTCGGTCGTCAGCATGCTCGGTCGTCTCGCCGTTGGTGTGGCGCTCGCGTGCACGATGCAGCTGACCGGCATCAGCGCGAATATGACCTTTGCGCCGACGATCATGGGCAACCTCGGGCTTGACGGCCTGGTGGGCAACCTCATTCTCATGGCCTGGTACTCTGCGTCGGCCTTCTGCGTGATTCCGCTGTCGAAGCGGTTCACGATGCGCACGCTCTTCCTCTGGGCCGGGCTCATCGGGTCACTCTCGTGCCTGTTCCTCGGGGGCATCCCAGTGTACCCCGGCGTGACGAAGGTGATGCGTGTGAAGGAGATGATCGCGATTGTGGGCATTGCCATTTTCATGGCTTGCTTCTCGATTGGTATTGGCCCGTGCTTCTTCGTCCTCGCTGTGGACGTGTTCCCGGAGTCGTTCCGGCCGATCGGGTCTGCGTTTACGACAGGCTTCATGTTCGCGCTGAACCTGATCACCAACATCTGCTACCCGATCGCGACGGAGGGCATCTCCGGCGGCCCGTCCGGGAACCAGGACAAGGGGCAGGCAATTGCGTTCATCTTTTTCGGGTGCATCGGGCTCCTTGCGACGGTGTTCGAGTTCTTTTTTTTGCACCCGTGGGTGGAGCCTCAGGAGGAGTTCTCCACGACCGAGCCATGCGCATTAACCTCCGACGCCGCTCGTGAGGGGACGCGGTGATGAGCGCAAGGACAGTTCGATAGGGGGCTGGGGCGATGGTGTCGAGGCTCTGGTCCCTGCTCTCCGGGGCCGCAACGCTGGAGTCCGCTCGGCACCGCCGTGCGTGACTCCACATTCACTAACTCTTTGTCCCCCTGGCGTGTCTGCAAGTTCAGTGAGCGCTGACATCATCGAAGAGGCGCGCTGCTCGCGCTCGCATGTTTTTCGTTTTATTTTTTGCTTTCTTTACCCCCCCCCCCCCGCGCTCCGCACGAGGGCCGCGTTTTGGCCACCACAGGTGGCTTGGCGACCTTGTGCGATGTGGGCGGAAGAGTCAAGACGAGCTCAACCCCTTCAAAATGCCGTGGATGCATCATACACACTTCTTTCCTCGAGTTCATTTGAGTGGACGCTCTTTTTTTTTTTTTGCTCCGGGTCTGATGTGATGGGTGCCTCCCCGTTTGGTGTGTGTGGGTGTGTATGCTTGCGGTTGTTTGTGTTTAAGCCCGAGTGCCTACGTCTTTTTGATTTTCTGGTGCGCCGCGTGTCTTGGAGCACACGCGTTCTCGGTGTGCGTGCGCTGGTGGCCGTCTTTTTTTTTTTTTCCGTCTCCGGTCGTCAGGGCGCGGCTGACGTGTTTCAGGGGTGCTCTCGTCTTCATCCGTGGCTTCCGTACTCGAACGTCTCTCCTCCATCAGCTGCACTGGGGCAGTGATAAAAGCTTCGTGGAGCACCGCTTGCCGCTCGCGTGGAGGAGGAGGAGCGGAGCGGAGCGGAGGAGGGAGGGGAGAGGTGTGTGAAGTTCAAGACGGCGGGAAATGGGGAGGAGCACCGTGGCCGCTGGCGCTTTGCCAGCCCTGAAACGGTTGGCCCACGCCTCGAGAAATGTTCTCCTTTCTCTTTTTTTTTCTTTGTCTCGCTCACTTCCTTGTAATACGAACTGACGTGTGAGATGGTAAAAGAAAGAAAGAAACAAAAACGTCATGCCGAGGCTCACCTTCTTTTTCGTATTTGCTTCTTTCTCACTGTGCGCTGTTTTCCCCTTCCCGATTTCCCGCGTCCTCGCGCTCTCCTTTTTTCCTGTTTCTTGATTTGCTCGTCTTGCTTCGATGCTCCTGTGGGAGCGATTGTGTACGTGCTCGTGTGTGTGTGTGTGCGATGGCGTGTACTGCCCGCCACCGCATCTCCACGCTCGTTTCACAACAGGATTTTCCTGCGTAAAAGCTTGTCGCTGCCGCTCAGGGCAGCCAGATCCTTCTGTGGTCAACAGTCTCCGTCTGTGTACCGGCACCTGCACCGCAACGAGCGGCCTTCTTGGCAGTGTTGGCAGCGCTATGAGCTTCCTCCAAGCCACCACAGCGCGTCTGCCGGAGCCGCAGCTGCCACAACTTGCGCGGTTCTTTTCCCGCGCATGGCACATCCCACTTTCGGCTGCGGCGTGGGCGGGAGCATGCGCTGAGACGGCGCACTGTGCGTTCCTGGAGCCTGGCACAGGCGGTCAGGACGCACGTGCAGCCACAACGGCTTCACAGGGGGGCCTTCACTTTCTTCTTGCCAGTTCGTGCGACGCGCTGGTTCTCCGTTGTGCCGGGTGGACGGAGGAGCGCGCAAACTGGCGTCTTTGTTCCCGACTTCTCCTCTCTGTCCCGTAGCTTCCCTGCTTTCTCGGAAGCACATCCCTCCCATAACACTCTGCGTGACATCTCTCCATTTTTTTCTCTCGCACCTTTTCCCTCTTCCTTGTCTTGTTTTGGTTTCCCGGCCACCGCCTCGGCGCCGTGTGCGTTTGTGAGTTTTGTGTGCGTGTGTGCGCACTGCGTCTGTCGCTGCCGCACCTTCACGGTGGTCCACTGACAGCGCTCGAACAAACGTCAGCGGCGCTGGGAGAGGTGCGGGTGCACCACGGCGTCAGGCGCTCTTCTTTTCTCTGTCATTGACCGGCCGCGAATACACCAAACGAGTGATGCAGCTCCCGTACAAGGAAAGTTCACGTCACGCTCCCCTCAAAAAAAAAAATGTAGTCTCGTAGCAGGTCGACAAGCAGAAGACAGCAAAGAGAAAGAACAAGATTCACCTGCGTGGTGGGCAAGGGAGATGAAGAAGCGCTGCCAGCCGCCCTTCACGTGCCGAGGGTAGCGTTCCACTGCGGAGGCCACGCGGTGAGCAGCGTCTGCACGTGGGGTGGCAGGGTGATGGGCCCAATGGTTCGACGAGCCCTTGTTATGTCCACGTGGGCCAGAGCTGCCTGTGATGGCGCGGGCAGTGCCGTCGCTGCGTAATGTATGCTGCGTTAGGTGGGCTGCTTTCAGGTGTTGTCCTTCCACTTCTCTTCCTTCGCGTCTCTCTCACCTCCTCCCCCACTGCGCCTGCCGGCGTTTCTGCCCGCCCCTCACCCGCTCTCGGCTGCACCCGCCGACTACCCGGCGAACGCGCAGACCACACGGTGCTTTCCTCACGTACCCCGCAAAGCTGCTCGCCGCTCCTGTTTGCCTCCCTTTCCTTCCTGTCCTGCGAAACTCTCAAGGCGGCGCATACCCCCCCCCCCTACACACACACAGACGCACACACCACGCGCAGGGCATCTGTGCTGATCACATCCGGCCACTCTCCACGCCCTCTTCTCTTTTACGCGACGCATTGCGTGCCCGTGATCTGTGCCGCTGCCTTGCCCAGCAAATTCTCTTTTTTCCCATCGACCCCTACACCACACAAGAGGTCGGCCAACTCGGCGAGTCTTGAAGTGGTCGAGGCGCCATGTCCTATTCCGATAGGCAGCCGGAAGCCGGCCGGAAGGCGTCCAGCAACGGCACTGCAGGCCGCCCGGCGATGGTGGCCGGCATTGCGTTTGTGCCGGACAAGCCCGACTACTACAACAAAGACGACCCGCTGGGCGAGACGAGCGTTCCCGTGGGCTCTACTGCCCCACCGCTGCCACCGCCAGCGGACAATGCCCGTCTCTTCTCCGCATCCAGCTTGAAGATTGCGTTGCCCAACATTTTGATTCCCACCCTGTACGGCTACCACATCGGCTACGTCGGGGCGTACTCGACGATGTACGGGTACGCCTCTAACTGCCA